>PVJA010002500.1:0-81607 GCA_004027025.1 Myocastor coypus
TTTTTTTTTTTTTTTTTTTTTGAGACAGGGTCTCGCTATGCAGTTGAGGCTGGCCTTGAGCTCACTTTTGTAGCCCAGGCTGATCTTGAACTCACAGCGATCCTCCTGCCTCAGCCTCCCAAGTGCTGGTATTACAGGCGTGCGCTACCACACCCGGCATGGCGGCATGTTCTTGCAGCTTAGCAGTTCACAGACTAATGCAGAACTAGCTAATGTTCACGGCTCAGCATGCAGAAGGGGCGTGGAGCAGCAGCACACAGCAGCCCAAGGAGATGGGCATGGGAACCAGGCCAGAGAGGCCTTGCTGGGTTAGGTGTCGCCTGAGAGGTGGACCTGAGGATGTAGCCAGGATGACAACTTGAGGAGAGGCTCAGGATGAGAGCCCCGTGGGAGAGTTCAGATTGGATAGGGCCAGAGGTAGACCACGGAAGCTTCAACTTCATCTCCCTGGTCAGAGAACCCCCAAGCCTCTCCACATTGGATGCCAGATTTCCATTGCTCTTGTTAGAGATTATCTGATTCTGAAAGAAACCTAACTTTCAAGGTGGGAGCCAAGTGTAAGGAAAAGAAGCCAAGCCAGGCTGGTGGCCACAGGCTGAGAAATGCGAGTTCAGCCACAGAAGTCAGCCAGTGGGTGGTGGCTCCTGGCCCTGGCCCAGAATAATCTCCCCGCCCTGAGTCCTTCCAGACTTGGGGGTGTTGAACACAAAGGACAGGCTTTCAGGGGCCCCAGAAAGGGGGCCCAGCAAGGCTCCCTGCAAGTCAGCTGAACTCCTGCTGTGCTCTGCCCTCGCCCGGCGGCCCCTCCTGCCACGTTTCCCATCTGGCGTGGAGATGCAGGGAGTGTGCTTCTTCATTCACCTTGCTGCACATAGTACCAGCGGGAGGATGTGAAATCCAGCGCCACAGAAAAGTCGCATGATGCTCAGGACTTGCACGCCACGAGCTCCTTTCCCCTCCCCCAGGCATGGGAGGTCAGGACCCAACACGGAGGCATCCCCTGTGGGGGATGAGGTTGCCATGTGTTTTGAGGAACCTGGTTTTTTAACTGCCTGACCCCAGGTGACAGCCATAAAGTCATCCTTGTGGTGTTTGTTGAGGCCAAATAATTTGACCTCTTGCATGAAGTATTATCTTTATGAGGCAGTTAGTATTATCAAAGGTCAGGCTGATAAGTGTTACAAATAGCAAAAGCATGAAAATTAAAGCTAAGCAAAATCACCCCCAGTGTGGGCAGCAGATCTCATCCTCCGCAGGATTCAGAATGCGCCACTGTTCCTCTCAGTGAAGTTGCACTCAGGAAAGTCCTGAGCCTGATAGGAAAGTCTGGGGGTTCCTCCACAGGGACAGAGCTGGACGATGTCAAGCGTTTACTCAAGGGCAGCCGGTCAGCAAGTGCCAGCCCCACCCGGAACTCATCCAACACACTGCCCATCCCCAAGAAAGGCACCGTGGAGACCAAGGTCGTGACGGCGAGCTCTCAGTCAGGTGAGGCCCTGCTGGAGGGGTGGGAAGAAGGTGGCAGACTTACCGTGGCTGGGAATTCAGCTGTGCCCAGGAGCCAGGCTTTACCAGAGATTTCCAGAACTGGGGGGAAAGGGCTTAGAAGGAGGGGGGGGTGAACCTCAAGACAAGGATAATCCACTTTTTCTGTAGCACGAACACAAGATCTCTGAGCCTCCCACCCATGCGACAAGCTGCCTCGAATGCATGCAGGAGCCAGCCCCACATTCTGGAGGTTCTCCTCCAGTGGGTGTGCATAGTGGGGCACAGCCAGGTCCCAACACGAAGGTCCCAGGGAACGCTGAGTGCTTTCACTCATGCTCTGATGCCTGTCTCTTGTGCATCAAGCGCCCAGCGTGGAAGGGAAGCAACAGACAAGACAGACGTGGCCTCTGCCCTATTGGTGATGGGGCCTCTGTGGCAGGAGCCAAGAGGCTTTAGCAGCAGCAGGAGTGCTCAGAACCCATATGCAAGTGCCTATTAGGGGCAAAGGAAGCTCTGTGGGTGCAGGAAGACAAACTAGCAGGGCCTGGGAGGGAAGAGAGGAGCAAGCAAGCCAGTTCTGACATGCAGCTGTCCTCTCGTTCACTCCTGGAAAAATCGCCAGGTCTGGCCTTCTTGGTGCTGTCTCCCAGAGGCCAAGCCTGGGCGTGCCTTCTCACCTGGCTAGTGGGCAGGCTCCCTCTCCTGGAGAGAGTAGGCATCACTGGCACCAGACCTGGAGAAGCACAGAAAGCCCTCCAGGGCAGAGCACATTTTGAGTAGGAGTGTCACGCAGAACACGTGTGGCGTGGCCTCAGGCTTGAGCACTGTCCAGCCGGACCCTCCCATGCTATCAGAGTTTTGGTTTGCGGGTCTCATTTGCCAATCCCACGAGAGCTACTCCTTGGCATCTTTGAGGATGGAGGAGCCAGCGAAAGGGAGGACATGCCACCAGAGGTGAGGAGAAGGGGCCTCAGTCTACTGGAAGTTCACCAAGAGCTAGCAGGCATATCTAATCCAAGAGATCAGCTCTTTCACCAGCTCCAACATTTTAGTCAAAAAAGGGATGACTTTCCTGGCTGCCCTGGGCCAGGGGAGTTTCTGAGATGAGAGACCTTCAGAGCCAAAACCAGGGCAGTCCCAGGAGGCCATGCCACTAAGTTCTCCCAGCAGGAAGGTGTGGGCTCATCCCTCGCTCCCATTTCTGTTTCCAGTATCGGGCACCTATGACACTGCCATCCTGGATGCCAACCTGCCATCCCAAGTGTGGTCCTCCACTTTGCCTGCGGGGTCCTCCATGGGGACCTACCACAACAACATGACAACCCAGAGCTCCTCCCTCCTCAACACCAATGCCTACTCGACGGGCTCAGGTAGGTGGTGCACGGGTGCTCCTTTTCACCCACATCACAGAACTCGCCACCCCTCTGCCCTGGAGCTGAATGACCTGCTGGGCATGGAGAGGTTTTCTACAGCCAAGCCTCCCATTGGAATTTCAGGCCAGTGCTTTCTGGAAGGGTTTCTCCCCGTAGAGGCCCTATGGAAAGGAAAGCGGTGGTAGGGACCAATAAGAATATGATGTGGAGGAGTGCTAAAATAGTAGGGACTTGGAGCAAGCCATTCTGCTGCTCTGAGCCCCAGGGGCCTCCACGTCCAGGGTGGCCACCTACCAGAGCACCTTCCGTAGACCCACCTTCCTACCAACCAGAGATCGCCTTTTGGCTGGAACCTAATGCAAACCATGACCCAAAGCTTGGTTCTCCACTGCCAGGGGTCAGAACTGAACATTAAGCCTTTCCAAAAAGGCTTAATATGCAAAAGCCCAGCCTCCTCTCACCCACCTTTCCTCTTCCTGTAGTCTTTGGAGTTCCAAACAACCTGGCACCCTACTCCACCACCCTGCAGCCCGGACTCAGCTCCTGCTCCTCAGGTAGGTGTCGCCACCCTCAATGGCCTTTTCCATGCTGTTGCATACAGGGACACAGCCAACTTTCCAGGGAGGAAGGTGGAAAGGCTTCTGGGGCTGTCCTTTCTGCTCATAAGCAGGCAGGGCAGAGGCCAAGGCCATAGCTACACTCAGAGGGCCCAGTCAGACAGGACCCAGATCCCACAAGAAGCTCAGGCAGGGGCAGACCCCGCAACAAGCTTCTTCCGTTCAGGCTCCTCCTTTTCCGGGAGAGTGGGAGAGATGGAAGGAAAGGGGCGCAGTGAACCAGCTCACGACATTTTCAGGGAGAAAAGCATTAGCTTAGAAAGATCTTATTTGAGGTCACTATAAATATAGTAGCTCACTGGAGGACTTACATAGAGAAGATAACATTACTGTTTAGCTTCCAGGGAAAACATAGAACTATTTTATTTTATTTTATTTTATTTTATTTTATTTTATTTTATTTTATTTTATTTTATTATGGCCGGCTCAGCCTGCCCTGTGGGTGGGGCTGGCACAGCATGTGATGCTAGGGATCAAACCATGGTCCCTGTGGTTGCCTAAGCTTGCCTAAGCAGGCGCTTTAGACTGCTGAGCCATCTTGCTGGCCCCTTAGAAGTATTTTAAAGAAATATTTATTTATCATTTCTGCATATGTCCTCATAGCCCATATGGAAATAAATTATCAGGAACATTTTTTTAATTTATATTCTTCCTGCAGCTAACAAATTTGACAAGCTGGTGCCTTCTTTGTCTACTTGGCTGGTATCACTGCAAGTGCAAATTTAACAATCAGACATGCAGCGCCTCTACTTTCCTAGGGACCCACCATGCCCACAACCCCCTGGCTTCATGCTTGCTGTCTTCCATCCTCACTGTTATGTTTGCCCAAGTTCTGGTGGAGCCAGGCCCAAGGAAGGGCTGAGCTGATAATAGAAGCAGGGTCGTGCGCTCCAAGCATGCAGTAGATGGAGTAGCAGAAGCTGAGGTGGAGGAGGAAGGGGCTTCTGGATGTGGGTAATGAACAAGCAAGAAGCCTCGCAGGGAGTAACGGGGGGAAGGGCGCTTTGCAAGTTTGAGTCAAGGAAAGGGAGACCTGTAGGGAAAGCCAGGAGGCTGCCAGGTCAGTGCACCTCAGCCCCAACATGGCTGCGACTATGTCCACAGCCCAGCACACCCAGCACCAAATCACCCCAGGGAACTGCGGAGAACAGGGAAGCACCTGAGGTATTTGAGGGAGTCAAGGGGCACAGCAACACCGTGTCCTGGATGAACTACATCTGTTAAGTTCTGTGGTCCCAAGTCCTCCACGGAAGGAACTGGAGGGGAGGGAGGCATAAAGGCTTGGCTGTGTCACTAGCAGTTCAGAAACAAAGAAGCCTGTCAATTTGTCACCTGGGAAGTTATCCGTAACAAAAGCCACTCCGGGGCAGCCTGTCCTCCGAGGGAGGCGTCTCCAGCACCCCCATGCTCAGCCTCGCAATCTCTCCACAGTATTCGGGATGCAGAACAACCTGGCACCCAGCTCAGCGGCTCTGTCCCATGGCACCGTCACGTCGTCCACAGGTCGGTGGCCCAGGTTCAGTTTCAGTGCTAGGCAGTGGCAGTCCTTTGAGGCTATAATTCTCAATATCCCTTTCAGCAACTCAGTAAGGAGGCCCCAAAGGCTCCTGAAAAGCCACTGGTCCTTCCCACTGCCAGAGCCCTCCCCAGCCTAGAGATGGAGAGACCTTGACCATGTGCTGGTCAGATGCGAGTTACACACACAGGGGTGGCTGCTCCGTCAGTGGCATCCATGCCCTGTCACGTGTGGCCTGCATATCTCGTGGCTCTCACAGCCCGCTGGCCAGCCTGGTGGCCCCTCCACCCCATGGTGTGCTCCTGCATAGTCCTCTGTCACTGCCTATCAACTGGCCGGGTGATTTTACGCTGAGCCCCTATGCACAGCTGAAGCTGGAGCAGGAATGGAAGAACCTCTGCTTCCGACCTGCCGACTGCTTAGCTGAAACAGAGAGGGCAGCACACGTGAAACAGGAACAGCTGTGCAGGGTAGCTGCACAGAAGGAAGGGACAAAGTAAGGTCTAAGAGGACTTGGGGGGGGCTTTGGAAAGTTCTAGAAGGATGAGCCTGTTTATACTCAAGAGCATTCCATATAAGCCCTCTTTGCTGCCGGGGAAGGTTAAGTCCATTGCCTGCTTCTTAACTGGGGAGGCCGCCTGTCCGCCAGGGCTCGTCAGCTGCTCAGAGTGGCAGGACCATCCTCACAAGCCAGTGAGCCCGCTCTGCGGTTCTTCTCCTGCAGCATACGGTGTGAAGAAAAATGTGACCCAGAGCCCTGCTGTAGTGAGCACTGGCATGTCCACAGGCTCCACACGTGAGTTGTGCTCTCCTCTGCTGGGAATTGGGCCAGCACCCAGACCGAATTGCCCAGCTGTGACCCAAGGGTACGGGGGGGGGGGCGGGGAGATAGAAGCCTGCAGGTCCAGGCCCATGGACACAGTTCACCCCGAAGTCTCTTGGGTGTCTCTGTGAACACACAGAGATGAGCATCTGCTGAACTGACCGCGGCCTCCCTATCCTAGTATTCAGGGAACCCCACCCACCACCCCTGCTCACCCCGGACCTAGAGTCCTTTCTCCTAGTGCTACATGTAACATAAGCACCAGGGAACCCTTCGGAAGCCACCAGCACCACCCTGCTCTCTACAGGGTCTTTATCAGCTTGGGTCCATGCTATACCCACGGCCACTTTCCCCATTGCTCTGACCTCAGTGTTACTTCTGCTCAACAGTCATTAATTAATTAATCTATTTATTTTTTTTGTGGGACCGGGGTTCAAACTCATGACCTTGTTCTTGTCAGGCAGGCCCTTGTGCCATGGAGCTATCTCCCTGGCCTCAACAGTCATTAATTTAAAAACAAAACTACCGAGCACTTACTTTGCATGAGGCAGACTGGCCTGAGTGCCGGGAACAGCAGTGATGACTACAGGCCAGTGACCCCGGTGGCGTAGACAGATGGCAAACACAAAGACAAAACACACAAGCTAATCACAGGAAACGGCAGAGATTCTAAGGAAGGCGTACTGATGCACAAGGCAGAAGGAGGAGGCCGCATAGGGGCGTGGGGACACTGTCAGGAAGAGCCTCCTTGAGAAAGCAGCCACTCGCCACACTAGTGAAAGGACCTAACTAGTGAAAGGGGAGCTGGTCACCAATTTGGTAAAGAGCCCATATTTCTGGGTGGGGAGGCAGACCAAGGACCACTTGCCTGGCATTTCTGCCATTGACCCAACCTCCTGAGGGCCAGGCAGGGAGGGGTATCTTTTGGTCACAGTGTCACTGCTGGGGAGAACAGGACTCTCCTGAGCATTCGCCGGCCTCCCTTTCCTCCCTCCCCCTTGCCCGTCTGGCCATCACTCCCCTTGCCCCGCTCCTGGCCCATTCCCTTCCTCTTCCCGGGCCCCTTTCCTCCCCAGCCTGTGCCACCAATGTCCAGAGCGACGACAGCTTGCACAAGGACTGCAAGTTCCTGATCCTGGAGAAGGACAACGTGCCTTCCAAGAAGGAGATGGAGCTGCTGATTATGACCAAGGACAGCGGGAAGATCTTCACCGCCTCCCGGGCCAGCGTTGCCGCAAGTATGCCAGAGCCCTGTGCCTCGGGCTGCAGGGAAAGGCCAGGGCTGAGGCTGGAGAGCCCAGCAGCAAGGCCGGAGGCGACTTGGTCATGAGCCAGGGCTACAGCATTCTAGTGAGACCTGTCTGCACTAATAGTGTCCAGGGGCCTCTCGGGTGCAGAAGAGCCAGGGAAACTCAGGTGAACAGTTCTCAGAGGGTTGTCTGGGCAACAGCAGGGCTAACCACCAGAGCAGGGCTCTCTTGGCATCCGGCTAATGCAGACCTCTCCAGGCAGCCAGGACATAGATGCAGGCTGGGGTCAGGGAGAGAATGCATCGGAGTGTGACGGGTTCTGCGCACAGCTTCTTTTTCAGAAGACACACTGAAAAAAGAAAAGGAGGCTGCATATACTGCCGACACTTCCCTAAAAGCAGATGCCAACGGTAAGGGCCAGCCCGACCGCTGCCCCTGACTGCAGCCCAGCCCTGCTTCACTTCTCTGCCTCCCGAACCCTGCTGCTCAGTGTGATCCATGAACCAACAGAGTTGCCAGCGTGTACACATTCACACACACATACGCATGTGCCCACATGTATACGTACATGCACACATACACATGCACACATGTGTGCGCACAATCATGCGTGCCACACACCATACACACGTATGCATGTGCACACACACATGCACACATCCCCATGTGCACACACATAAGCATGCACACACACACACATGCACACACACATACCTGCCAGACCTGCTGTGTAGGGAGTTGCACTTAAACAAGCTCTGCGGGAGAGCAAGAGCCTGAATGTGCGAGGCTGCCCTCTGGCCCGGCTTCACTGACGTCATTTCCCCTGTTAGTCCTCCCCTCACTTTCAAATGGAGCAGCAAAGTACCTTGCCAACTATTTATTAGCTTTATTTTTTTCTTCCCAAATATATGGATTCTGTTGTGGGTAAACACATTTCTTCACAAAGTTCTGCAGCATCTCCCCAAACCACTAGTTTCAGGGAGGTCAGTAAGGGTGGGGAAATGTCCAGTCATAGACCATGATGAGGTGAGTGCGAGTTAAGTCCTGACCAGCGAAGAGATCAGAGTCTGCCTCTGTCTGTGAGGATTCCCAAGGCTGGCAACTCCTCACACTGTAGGGGTGGAGCCAAGCCCAGGAAGAAAAAAAAAACACACTTTTTGGAGTATGGTGCAAGAAGTTAACAATCTCACAGAAAATTTCACACATGCCCACAAATCCTCAAGTAGTGCCCAACACTCACAAACAGCCTCCCCAAGCCTGTCCTTACCAAACATTCTGGGTCCCCTCCACCTATGGAAACAGACAGGGCGCCCTCTGAGGAGGAACAGGAGCCAGAGCAGCAGCAGGAGCAGGAGCTGGTCAGGACCCTGACCCAGGCCCAGAGTTCCTGAGCCAAGAGTGGGCGTGTGGCTCAATGTGGAGCATGTTCTCAGTGTACATGAGGCCCCATGTTCAGTCTCCAGGACCCAAAGAAAACAATGTCGGAGTCATTTCTCTTCAGCTCACTTATTGTTTGAATGTGACTGTCACCCCCAACGTGATCTTCCAAAACACTGACACTTACGGCCGGCAAAGATAGCTCAGCAGACTAAGCACCTACTTAGGCATGTGCAGGGACAGGGCCTTGATCCCCCACCTCATGCCGTGCCCGCCACCCCTGAACCTGCTCATCCTGGCCACTGAGATGGGGCAGCCTGTAATCCCAGCACTCGGGAGGCCGCAAACAGGAGGATCACTACAAGTCCCAGCTGGGTAGTGAGACCCTGTACCAAATACATTAAAGAACAAACAGAAAATAATACTTTAAGGTTTAAGGCCTCACGAGAGTGTGAGGGCTGAGCTCTCCTTCCTCGCTGTCTTCTGGCCATGCCATGACTTCACAGATGCAGGCATTATAAATTCCAGACTGAATTTATAAAGGAGCAAGTGGACAGCAGCAGGGGCTGAGCGCTGGCTGCTCTGCCAGGTGCCTTTGGGGTGGACTTATCCCCAGAACCTGATGCAAGGGACAGAATAAGCTCTAGTCCAACCCCCTTTGTCCTTGCAGGACATGTGAAGGCTGGATCCACCAAGGGCAAGTCTGTCTCCAAAGGTGGGTGAGAAGGGGACCCCACCGTGATGGCCCACTCTGCAGAGTGTGGTTAGGTAGCAGATAATGGCCACTTTCCTGGTGCACTGCACCTGGGGACCCCCAGCTATGGCTTCCTGAAGGCTCAGAAAGGAGCAGATGGACAGGAGCAGGCAGGTGGCCTCAGAAGCTCAGCTCACAGGACCCCACTTCAAGGGACCCCACTTCGTGGGCCCTGCTCCCCGTACCTGGCAGCCACGGAAAGCCCTGAGCCCCAAGGTCTCCTGCCAGGGTAAGAGCAGCACACTATCTTGGGCCCAAAGTGGCACAGAGCCACGAGAGTCCTGCCCCTCACCTCCTCCCTGCATTGCAGCGGGAGCTATCCAATCACACCACCTCGCTGTACAGAGCCGCAGGCCCTGTTCCTTAGTTCAAACTTTTAGGTTTCTTGGTTTCCGCTAAGCACCGAGTGTGACGCTAGGTGCCAAAGCACGAGCCCTGCGGAGTGAGGCGGCAGTGGGGAGGCTCCCAGGTCAGGCGGGGTTGACGCGGGTGGCTGTGGCAAGGCGGTGTGCTCACAGTAAGGAGGGCTTCGGAGCCTGGGCCGGGGCCACGTCCTCAGCGGATTACACAGCTCGCTTCATTTCACTGAGTAGCTGTCCTGCAAAGTAGATCATCTCAGTGCCATTTCAAGGCTAAATGATCTTGTCAGCGTCACACAGCTCGAGCCCAGGGTGGCGAGGCTTCTGCTCAGCGCTCCTGCTGCTTGACAGAGCTGCACAGAAGCTTGGAGGCTCCCTCCCGGCACTTGGGCCCCGGAAGTCACCTGAAGCTGGAAGTTTGGAGGGAGCAGGGCAGAAACGCCTGGCCTCATCAGCTCACCTTCCCTGTCTTTTCTACAGAAATCCACGGCTACGAGCACGGCAGTGGAGGAGACGGGAGAGGCGGCAGTGGCAGGGCTGGGGGAATGCTGGGGGCCGCACCCTCCTGGTGCCCCTGTGGCTCCTCCTGCAGCTGGTGGAAGTGGCTCCTGGGCCTGCTGCTCACCTGGCTGCTGCTGCTGGGGCTGCTCTTTGGCCTCATCGCACTGGGTAGGTGCCGAGGTCCAAGGAAGGCTGGCAGAGGGAAGCAGGACAGGCCTGAGTCCACCGCTGCATCAGCAGGCAGGCCAGGACCAGGGGCCACAGAGTCAGGGCCATAGGGCCTGAGGTTGCAGGAGCAAATCCCACACTGCTGCAGAGGAGGAGGCTGCGGAGGGAGGCGCCTGGCCCAGGGCTAGTGGTCCCCGCATGTGGAGCTGTGCTTCTAAGGCAGCCCCGGTCCCACCTGCCCTCTGGGCATCAGCGCAGGCCTCCCACAGGCTTCTGCTTTTCACCTTTTCCAACAGAGGGAGGCTGAGCTTTGTCACCCGGCTCAGATGACAAGACTGAGGCCCAAGCAGTTTCAGAGAGGGTGACAGCAGGCTGACCCTGCTCCACACAGGCAGCCTGCAGTGTGGGGTGCTCGCTGATAGAGGCTGTCTTTCTATGGTCCCCTTGCAGCGGAAGAGGTGCGGAAGCTGAAAGCCCGTGTGGACGAACTCGAGCGGAGCCGGGGCGGCGTGCTTTACTACGAGGACAAGATGGACAGGAGCCACAGGGAGCGCCTGCAAGGAACCGCGCCCGGCGAGGACAGGGCAGGATTCAGTGGCGGCCTTGGCCAGGAGGAGCTCTGGCTGTTTGTGAGGGACAAGCTGCGACTGGAGCAGGACAACGGTGAGCACGGCTGGTGCGGACCGGACCGCCCACGCACTTGCAGCTGTGCCCCAGGGTGGCGAGCATCCAAGCACTGGGGACACTGCTCAGCCACAGTCCTCACAGCCCAAGGGGCAGGGAGCACCAGCACTGGGACCCCATGTTACCGTGGGCAGACAGTCCTGGGGAGGACGGGGCCAGGACCAAGCGAGCACTCGACTCCTCGTGCAGCCTCGGTTTCTCCCATGACCTGTGCCTGCCTGTGGTGCCTGTGTGAGGGCACGGAGCCCTGACAACCTCTCGTTTCTCTTGCAGGAAACCTCCTAGGCATCCCTGGCCCTAAAGGTACAGCAGAGAGCTGAGCCCTCTCCTCATTTCGGTCCCTGAAGGGGAAGGTGGCGTTCTGGGCAGGCTGGAAAACATTTTCTGCTTTTTTTCTGAATGAGAGGATGAGAAGCTAAACCACCTTCCTGGAGGGAAGAGAGACCTGGCCTTAGAGTCAGGAGATCTTAGCATGGGAAAGGACCTAAGTGGTGCCTGGGAAAGGCTCAGTGGTCCCTCTGCTCCACACTGTGTCCCCCTGACACATGGCTCATCCTATCGCATGGTGGAGTACCCTGGAGAGAGCCTGCTGGCCCCTACGCATCTCATCCTTTCCGTTTCTTTCCGATCACAGGTGACATGGGAAGTCAAGGTCCAAAAGGTAAATATGTCATAGACACTGGCACCTTATTTCTATTTTTGTGTGAGCACGTGATTACACTCATTACGCGGAGCTGGGGCGTGGGCATGACACGTCTTAACTCCTTCTCTCATCCTCTTCCCCTGCCCACAGTCCAACTCTTGATCCCCTTCCCCTCTGAGAGAGATCATGGTTTAAAGTAGGTCTGAAGCCCTGGGCCTGGGACCAGCACTGGCCAGTGGCCAATTAGGAGCCAGCTGCTGAACCTGTATTTATAGCTCCTCCACATCCTCCCACCACTGGACCTGAGCCAGCTCCTGTCCAATCAGGAGGAGGAGGAGGAGGTGTCAACCCTAAGGTCCCCACCGAATGCAAGGGATTGCTCCTGGCCCTGTCTGGCTAGACTGGACAAACTCCAGTATTTCTAGAAACTTCTAGAAAACTGTGAGCCCCACTTCCAGGGCTCCTGATTCAGTAGATTTGGCTGAGGTCAGGAGTCTGCAGTCTTAGTGGCCCTGGGTGATTCTCTGGCCAGGTTGCACATCCACGCTGGGAGCCACCTCCAAGCCATGACACCACCATCCTTTGTCCCTTGCTCACCTTGCTTCCCCAGAGACCCCAGCCCAGGCACTGGGCTCCCCAACTTAAGGTCCCTCCACTTGTTACTCCCTGTCTGCAGCCCACACTCCTTAAAACCCAGCTAGGGACCAGAATTTCTCCGAGCCCCTGAGCCTACTGGCATCCACTAAAATACAGCACTCGATTGAACGTGAATTGCAGATGTGTTCATAACACGCACTACAAGTATGTCCCCAATAGCTTATGGGACATAATTATACTAAAATGTATTTTTGTGTTTACCTGCAACCCTAATGGGCCTAGACATTGTATTTTCATTTGCTAACTCGGCAGCCCTAGCTGATTCCCACCATCCTCTGGCTAACAGGTCTCTACCTTTGTTCCCACAGGAGATAGAGGCCTCCCTGGGACTCCAGGTCTGTAACCCCGAATGACTCCCGGTGCTGCCTGGTCCATGGAGGTGCCATCATGGCTGCCGGTGTCCAGAAAGAATAGGGGCTGAGGTCTTCTTCTGTGTCCACAGGTGACCCCGGGCACCCAGGCCAACCCGGTCCACCAGGACTGAAAGGACAAAAAGGCAGCATGGGTAAGAGCCGCATTTTCCATCTCTTCCCCCTCTCGCTTGTTCATTCATTCAGGAAACACTCATTGCAGGTGTGCTGTGTGCCCAGCCCTGTTCTAGAACATAGCCCAGGACCCTGTCGGCAAATCCCTGCTGCCCTTGAGGCTGACGTATGGGTGGGAGAATGCAGTAAGCATAGGAAACAAGTGACATTTTAGCAGGCCAGAGAGTGGTGTGTGACCTGAGAGAGACAGGGCCTGGTGGGACCCTGGAAGCTCAACAGAGAGGGCAGGGGGCAGAGATGAAAAAGGAAGGAGGCAGCGGGAAGAGGCAGGCCCCGGGCCAGTGCTGTGCCAAGGAGGTGCCACCCATGGAGTCTGTGGCTGCAGTATGGGACCCTAACCATGAGGCTGCTGGTCATTCTTGTCCTTAGGAGATCCCGGCATGGAAGGACCCATGGGCCAGAGAGGGCGAGAAGGCCCCATGGGACCCCGTGGTGAGCCCGGGCCTCCCGGGTCAGGAGAGAAAGGACACAGAGGTAAGAGGCAACGCCAGGGCAGCTGTGTTGATATATGTAAAACTTTCCATGAAGTCTGGAACCTAGAAGGCATTCAGTAAATGCTGGCTGCCTGGATGGACTGTACCTTTAAGAGAAAAGTGAGACTAGAGGATTTGGGGAGCCCGTCTTAGTTTCCTCTGATACAGGCAGGCCTGTGTGGCTAAGGATCTAATTGCGAGGGCTAACCCTAACCCTTAAGAGCTGGTGCCAGGCTTGGACCTGGGGCGCTCCTCCCCGCCTCCCTGCAGGGTCCTGCACCCCACCTTGCTCTCAGGAGGGGCCCCCTGCCCTCTGATGTCTGCATGGCTCAGCCCAGGGTGAGGAGGATGTCTCACCAAGACCTCCTTCTTTGACTTCCACGCATGATGCATCCATCATTCGGCCACTGTGGCCACGGCGCCTGCCGTGGCGCCCAGCTCAAGGGAAGCACTCAGCGCGTGCTTCAGGGGCAGGTGGGGAGGGAGACGGGGGAGGCGTCGAGACTGAGAGGTCTCCGTAATAGTGGCTTCACTAAGGTTTCAGGCAGATGCACGCCATGGCAGGGTTGGAAACATCACCTCCAAATGGTACCGCGGGCTGAGGGACAGCCAATCAGAGGACTTTCTCAAAGTGCCCCACCCCCATTTCTCCTCAGGTGAACCAGGTCCTCAGGGCCCTCCTGGTGTCCCAGGTTCTGTGGGTCCCAAAGGTATGTCAAGGGCCCAGAACAAGATCCAGGCTTGCCAGGGAGGGCCACATCCCTTAAAGATGGCAGATCCAAGGGTCCTAGACTATGAGGGCCTGGGGGGTCCATAGTGTTCGCCTGCTCTGGGGAATCGCTGAAGGTCAAGATGGGGACTGCAACTTTGGCTCCCTAGTAGGCCCAGGCCCCATCTTCTCCTCTCTTCAGTGGCCACGGTGTGTGGTCCTAGGCGGGTGGACGGATCATACAGGAAATCACACTCAGATTGTGCTCCCTGATGCTGGGCCCCAGTCGCACCCATCCAAGGCCACATGTCTGCAAAGCAGGGGCAGCGGGCCCCTTCCCACCATTGGATGCCCTTCTGGCCACCTCCCCTTGTGACCTGGAAGATACCAGAGCCCCTGCAGCCTCAATCTTGAGGAGGGCATTGTGCTGGAGCCCCTACAGGGCCCTCTGACACAGGGCCCTGCCCTGGGAACAATGCACCCAGCACTGCCTCCAGCCCACCTTCCTGTCCCCCTGGCTGGGTCCTGACCTCCTGCCGGTCCTCTCTTCCTCCTTCTCAGGCTCCAGTGGCTCTCCTGGCCCCCAGGGACCCCCAGGTCAGTATGCTGCCCTTGGAAATGAGTGTTGTTTCTCAGGGAAAGCAAGGAGGGATGCTAAAATGAAAACCGACCTTTTAGAACAAAAGAAGCCATCGCAGAGTGCTCCCAGGGATACAGAAGTCCACAAGTATGGCTGGTGGCTGAGACTCGCAGGTCCTGTGCCAGGTTCCAGTCTGACCTGGAGCAGGACACAAGTCACACACTTACACACACTCACACACACACACACACACACACACACACACACACATATACACACACAGAGGTTCACAATAGGCAGCTCACATCCTGCCTGCCTCTGCCAGGGTTGTGCGAGGCATTCTAGTGCCAAAGCCAGGGAGCCAGGGAGCAGCAGAGGCAGGGGACCTGGACTGGAACAGTGGACAGGAGCTCACAGAGAGCTTGGCTCTGCCTCCAGGGTGTGCATGCCTGGGTGATGTGTGTGCCAGGGCCGTGTACGCACCTGTGAGTGTGTGTGTGTGTGTCTGTCCCCTCGGAGCGCGGAGCACTCACCCCCTGTATGCTTTCCTCTGGTGACCAGGCTTCGCAGGTCTCCAAGGACTCCGAGGTGAAGTAGGACTTCCTGGTGCCAAAGGTGAGCCGGGGAGCGGTCCGGAGGAAGAATGGGTGATCTGGGGGGTTGCTCCATGCTCAAGGAGGCCTGGGGGACTGGGAGCAGCTGACAGACACGACCCACAGCTGACAAGGGCAGGAGGGGGAGGTGGGGTCATGGGGCTGACCCCAGAGACCACACAGGCCATCTTGACTGTCCCCTGGAGGGCTTTTAACACCCATGTGTTTATTTCCTCTTCAGGTGACAGAGGACCCATGGGACCACCAGGACCCAAAGGTATGCCAGCCCTGATATCACCACCTGCTGTCTCCATAGCCCACCTTCCCCCTCCCCTAGAACAGACCCCCTGGAGCAGATCTGAGCACACACTGGTTCTCGGTACCTACAGCCAAGAGCAAGGCAAGGTTTCCTTCTTACCCGGTGTCTCAGATCGGGAAACTGAGGCATAAAGAAACAAGAGCATCATCGTCACATAACTGTGGTCCAGTGTGGTCCCCAGGGTGTTGCAGGTGCACATTCTGAGCTGGCTTCTCTGGGCCTCTGGACCCAGAACACCTACCTATGACACAACAGCGCATGGGGTGCTTATGTGGGTGGTCTCCACCCTGGGACAGTGGACCATGCTCCTCGAGCTTCGTCAGAGCTGGGCTGTGACCGCACTATGCTGCTGCCAGAGCTCGCTGAGCCCAGAGAGCCTCCCTGCAGCGCAGGAGGCCCTGTTCCTGGGAGGATGGTCTTCCTGACAACAGACAGCTAACCCCCACTCCAACGTCTGCCCCCTGTTTGTTTTAGGTGACCAGGGAGAGCAAGGACTCCGAGGCCTCACAGGTCAGCTACACAGGAATCTACTTGAATCCATTCATGACTTATTTTTAAGCCTTCCAGTCACTGACCTTCAGGGAACTTAAGATAAGCAGGGACCAAAACACACAGTCCAAACTGGACATGGTGGGGCAGAAGGGAGATTATAGTCGTTTCTGAAACCAGGACACCCTCTCGAGCACATACCTTCACTGGCATGATTAAAAAGGAGACAGGTGGGGGCAATGCCAGACACAAGGAAATGGGGCTCACAGCCTGGCCCTTTGGGTCAGGACTGGCTTCTGGGTCAGCCCAAGCCTGCTGCCCAGCAGGGGGCGGGGCCTTAGAGTCAAAGCAGCAATTCGCTCCCCACTGCCTCTGGGTGGGAAGGGGCAGGCATGGTGGGGCGTGGGAGCAAGTGGGATCTTGCAACCCTGGTTACAGTGCGTGTGCATAGCTTACCTGACCTTCTGTCCTCTGCAGGCGAGCCTGGCACGAAGGGTTCACCTGGGGCTATGGGTGAGCCTGGAGCTAAGGGACCAGTGGGTGAGTGTCACAGTGGGGCAGCTGTGTGGGATCTGCTCTTAAGAGCAATGGTCAGTGTGGCCCTGCAGAGAGCCTTCCAGAACAACCTCTCCTGCTCCCTGTCCTGCTCACCCTAGGTCAAGCACCTGCCAGGGCACTTCCTGGCCTGAGCCTCCCTCTGTGAGGTCTCGCCGTTCCCAAACAGCCTTGGCACAGCCCACCCACCCCAGCTCCAGCCTGGAAGCAGAGGGCAGACCAGGGTAGAGGTCCTCAGGGGCCCCAGTACTCTGCCCCAGGGCCAGATCCAGGGGGCCCTCACCAGGGTTCCTGTCAGGCTGTGAAATTTGCCCAAGAACCCAACGCCAGGTCTTGGCGTTGAGTCCCATGGTGGGGACGTGGCTCTTTCGTGATGTTAGTAAGAACCACCTGTGCGCAGGTCAATAAGACAACACATCAGATACTTCACCAGGGACGATGACACCCCTGAGAGAGAGGTGGCTGGGGGCGAAAGCTACCAAATGCCATGAAGGTCCCCAGAAGGGCAGAAGAGGTGGCCTTTCAGATAGTTCTGAAAAGAGGAAGATTTAGAAGACACCTGGATTGGAAAACTGCCCCGTGGGGAGGATGATGTTAATAAAGACAGGAAGAGCGAGACAAGGTCCCGGAAGCACACCATTCTGGATAGAGCTGAGGAAGCTGCCTAGGCAGCGGGGAAAGGAAGGTGGAGGACTCGACTTCCCAGAGCCTTCATACACAAAACTGACGCTTAGGAGCACGGAGTGCGAGGCTCCATGTGGATCCTGGCCGGCTCAGCGGGGGCGGGGGGCAGGGCCGGGCAGGGGGAAGCTGTACCGGAGCCCAGCAAGTCAGGGCGTCTCCCCAGATGATGGGCGCAGGAAGAGCACAGTGGGTCCTGCGTGGGGGGCTCGGGGCAGAGGGCCTGCGTCGCAGCTCCCGCAGTAACCGACAGCCTTTGCTTTTCTGTTTCACCAGGCCCGGCTGGCCCCCATGGACTCCAAGGTCCCCGAGGTTGGTGCTCCCTCTCCCCGTCCTCCCCTGCATCCACTCCCGCCCTCCCCACGCCCCTGGCTGTGCTCCAGGCCCCACCATTACGGTGTTGGTGGAGCTCGCAGCCCAGCAAACACGCACGGTCCAGTGTTTGCCGTCCTCCTCCTTCGCACCCGCTCGCAAGTCAGTTAGCAAAGCCCCTAGGTAGCCACCAGCTCCGACAGGTGGCCCTTCTCCAGAAACAAAGCCCTCAGGGCTAATGTCCTCCCCAGGTGAAAAGGGTTCCATGGGGTCGCCTGGGAACCGTGGCCAGCCAGGACTTCCCGGAGACCAAGGAAAGCCAGGTAACAGGACGGGAAGTGGTGTGCCCATAGGAGCAGGCACGGCGTGCGCAGGGTGCCGGCCTCTGTTGGAGGGTGCTACGGGTTCACACGTGCACAGCTGTGCGGGCACGGATGTGTGCGCATGCGCGAGTGTACCCGGGTGCGCCCCATCCCATTTTCTTCCAGCCGAGCAGGGGTCCCACATAGCCACCCGCGCTGTATGCACACCTGCACGCCCGGCACTTGGGAAGAGCTCTAGACAGGGCAGAGCCTTCTCCTAAAGGTGGCGGCTTACACGCAGCTCGATATCGCTCTTCTCCGGGCCTTTCTCTTCCTGCCTTCCTCTCCCTCACCCAACCCGGAAGAGAAGCCTCTGTTAGTCTGTGCCACGCATCCCAGGAGAACAGGATACGCAGGAAAACAAATTCAGACCAGCTGAGGCCTAGGGCAGCCCTGGGGTCCATCGTCGTGTGTTTGGGGTTCCTGACTCACATCAGATTCCAGAAAAGTATAGAAGCTAAACCAGGACCAGGAAATCTGTGGGTCACTTCACTGCAAGGCTCCGAGGCTCACTCTATGTCCGGTGCCAGGAGGAGCACGCGCTACCCCCTCCAACATGCACACACACACACACACACACACACACACACCCAGCGGCCCCTCCCGGACCACGTCCACCTGCCCTGCTGGCTGTGGGGTCGCTCTCAGCCCTGAGACTCTTGCCTCTCCTGTCTTGTTTTCTCCAGGTCTCACAGGACCCCCAGGACCTCAGGGTGAGTCATGCCCCCCCTTCTCTGAGGACTAAGCCCCTGACCAGCCCTTCTTCTCTGGGCTCTTGTGTGCCTTCTCCTCCCCCAAACCCCAGAAAACATGGGCTCAGGATCACCCCCAGGAGTCCTGAGACTCATTTTAGGGAAGTAAATTGAGGTTAGGCTGTGTGCGGATTCTGCCTTCCTGGGATTAATTCCTCTGGGACAGCGTGCCCAGGATGAGGGCCTAGGCCCACGGGGAGCGCTGCCGGCTAGGAGCCGTCAGCCCAGGTTTCCCTTGAGTGTGAAGGGGTGGGTGGGTGCGTCTATCCTCCAGAGGGCTGGGCTTCTCTGGAGCAGGCTAGAGAAACCATCACCACCCTCGGCCCCTGCTTTCCTAACCGAAGCTAGGCAGACACATGCATGGGGATACCGCGCAGGCAGAAGGGTAAAGGCACAGGGCACGCAGGCCCAGCCGCAGCTCACCCTGCAGAGGACCAGGCCCCACACCGCTGGGCCCATGGCCTCTGTCAGCAGCAGCCCAGCAGTTGCCCTACTTCCCGAGGTGGGACAGACTCAGGGCTGCCTGGGCTAAAGCTACAGGCCAGGCTGGCATGGCCATGTTGGCTGACAGAGCTGGGACCTAGCCACCCACAACCCCAGGGCTGAGTTAGCCTGATGGATCTGTGTTTAATCGCATCAAGACTCGGGCCGGCCAGATAGCTCAGCAAACTGAAGCACGTGCTCAGGCAGACTCAGGGACTGGGATGCGATCCCTGGTGTGCTACACCAGCACAGTGAGACCTTGTAGACCTGTACTAAATACATTTAAAAAAAAAAAAGATCACATCATGACCTCCTGGGCCCCCTGGCCAGCATGGGAGCAAAGACAAGCAACTTTCCACATAAGATTCTTTCTTGTTTTGTTTTGTTTTATGAATTTAGGACAGGGTCTACAGAATGTACAGGGTCTCACTAGGTAGATCCAACTCAGTGATTCTCCTGTTTTCAGCCTCCCAAGCGCTGGGATTACAGGTGCTCGCCACCACACCTAGTCTATTGGCCATCTAAGTGCGCCCTGGAGGTGGGGCTGGTATAGCACACCCGGGAATCAAATGCTGGCCGCTACGCTCTGCCAAAGCAGACACGTTAGTCCTTAGATTCTTTCTTTACACAGGCCATTTTCATAAGAGGGAGGGCCTGGCAGGACAGAGGCCCCTCTCCAGTCAAAGCATGGCCAACAGTAGCATCTAGTGGCTCCAGCCGGAGGCTGAGAGGTGGGAGCCCTCTCTCTGCTAGTCCTCTGGCCCATCCTCAACTCTGGGCTGTGTTGTCGTAGGCCCACAGCAGCAAGCTCAGGAAGGGCACTGCCTGCCCCTGCCTTCCATCTCCTGGGATACCTCCAAAATGCCAGCTGTAGGATGGGTCTCCACCTACCTGACTTCCCAGGACCAGGGCCACTCTGGGCCTAATCTTTCACAGAAGCAGGCACTGGTGTGATGGGGACACCTGAGTCCCCTGAGAGGTGGCTTTGTGTAGGCCAGTGGTTCTCAACCTTTCCAATGCCATGACCCCACATACAGTTCCTCATGTTGCAGTGACCCCAAACCAAAAAATAATTTTGGTGGCTACTTCAAAACTACAATTTTGCTATAGTTATGATTCAGAATGGCTTTAGGCAACCCTTGTGTTTTGGTCATTTGACCCCCACTGGGGTTGCAACCCATAGGTTGAGAACTACTGCAGACAGAAGTGGTACAACCTAGTAAGAGGGAAAAGTCAAAGGACCAGAACTGGATGTGACCTTCCAGAGTCCAGCTGAGCAATGGGGCATGTGGGCATGTGCCCCTTCTGCCCCATAAGACTCAAACCTTGAGCAAGGCCAGGGTATGCAAGACTTAGGCCCAGGCTCCCTATGTTCCTGCAGCCCTGTGCTGCTGATCCCTGAGGCTCTAGAGTTGTATCATTGTGACCAGTCACTGTCACGCTTTCCTAGGTGGGGCCCTAGGAACAAACCTTCCAAGAGCTATTCCCAGTGGCCACTTGGGCCAAGCAGTTTTGCGGGACAAATAAATGTAATCCCAAAAAAATGACATCTTAGTTCCATAAGTCTTGTAGGTTTGAGCATGCCAGAAGCTTTGTCCTCCTTCCTGTCCAAGGAGGCTTCCCCACTCCCCCCGCCAGGGTAAGGTGGCCAGGAGGGGACATTTTACTTCATTTTGGATTTTGCTCCACCAAACTTCACTCAGTGGCCCCTGGTTGGTGAAGCATGAAGAGCAACCATAAACTGTCCCCCTTTAGTTGCCCATAAAGCTTTGGAAATGAACAAGGGAATACCCACCCCCCCAAGAGTTCTCAGCTCAGGGGACTTTAGCCCCCTACTCCACTTCTTTGGTCTGCCCCAGCCACCCAGGTCTGCAGTTGAGCGCAGGCATTGGTAGCCATGTGCATTCTACTTGCTCTTCTGGGAATTCCTTCACAAATCTTTGGATCTTCAGCACACGCAGACACAGGGCAAGAACGAGCAGTGACTTTCTGTAGTTTGGGGTTCCCAGACTGTCAGTCACAGAGCCCTGCTCCTATCATCCCAGGGAAGCAGGGTGCTGAGGAGCATGCTGCAACCCCCAGTCCACCTCCCGGGCTCGTGGCCGCTGTCCTTTGGGTAGTTTCCCACCAGAGGTGATTCCCAGCAAGAGAGTGGAAAGGAGCTTGTGACTGACTCAGCCTCTTGCGGGCTATACTGCCCTCCTCTTCTCCCTGTGTAGCCCCTCCCTGCCTGTGGGTTGGTGTCCAGGTCCTGGGGACCCCCTGAAATGCATTAAAAAGCCTTTAGACTGAGGGCAAGAGCCACAAGTGGGCCTCAGAAACATTCAACAAGAAGTCTTGAAAATGATGAATGGAGCCACTAGCTGATCTCCCTGACCTCTCCTCCTCACTCTCCCCACCCCAGGTGAACCAGGCGCCCCCGGCGTGGTCATGACTTCAGGTACGCAGGCCAGGGAGAGCAGCTCCTGTGGCGTCCTTGCCTCTCCCCTGACCAGTTTCACAGTGGCCCTTCTTGAGCAAGGTTCTTGGGGCTCACCTTGAGCCTGCGGTGGGTGAGGTCTTGGGATGCCTAAAATGCCTTTAAATTCTTTCTCATGGCCCTGATGCAAAATAGGTGGTTCCTTTTTGGTTTGTTTGGAGACAGATTCTCGCTGTCTCACTTGTAGCTCAGGCTGTCCTTGAACGCACTTTGTGTAGCCCAGGATGGCTTCACCCTTGAGGCAATCCTCCTGCCTCAACCTGCCGAGTGTTGGGCTTATGTCCATGTACCATGATGCCCAGCTTTCGGCTTCTTCTTCATGTTAATCTTTTCAGCAACCACATACTTCAACATAACAACTTTGCAAGCACTTTCTCTTTGGTGAAACTTAAACTTTATGCTTTTGTCTCTCCTATTTATTCCTGATTCTCACTATAAATCTGGCCAAAAAGTATCAAGTAGTACCCATACTACAGCATGAATGCTGGGCTGCTTTGCAATTTTCTCTGCAAGATTAATTAATTGGTCATGCTTGATCTCAGACTCCCACGAAGTCTCAGAACTTGGGCAGAACATAGATAAATTTCCTGCCAGAGCATGATGCATGCCCCCTAGTTGGTCAACGGAATGCTATTCTCAGCTGGAACCTCCTGAGCTGGGCCCTCACTGTCTACGGCTCTAGCATCATTCTGGCTTTCTGAACTCTTACGAGAATCTCCCACCAAGCTTTGCTTAAAGCATTCCATGAGTCACCTGCCCTGGCTCCAGTGTGACGTTTTCCAAGCAGCACCAGTCAGAGGCCCAGTGCTGAGCACAGCCCATCATGGTCAGTTCTTTTGGTCCACAGCTAGGAAGAGGGAAGAGCAGAGGCAATGAGAGGCCCAGACCCTGGCCTGCCCTGCAGTGGACACCAGCACATCAGAGCCACAGATTGGGCTCAACGTTCCCTGTGCTTTCTGTTTCCAGAGGGCTCATCCATGGTCACTGTCCCAGGCCCCCCAGGACCTCCTGGCGCCATGGGACCTCCAGGACCTCCAGGTTCTCCAGGTCAGTGTGCTTTCTTACCTCGCCCTAGTGAGCAGGAGCCATGGGCATATTTGACTTGAGCTATGTTTGCTCAGATCCTGAGACCACAGGCAGGAACCCAGGAACCAAGGCAGAGGGGACCTAAGAAAGCTAAGCTGTGTTTCCAGGAAAAGAGGAGGGAGAACTGGCTGGCAGAGAGGGCAGGTGACTCGCCTAAAGTCACAGGGCCACCCAGCACAGGCCAAAGATTCGATCCTGATCGCTCAGAATCCAGCACTGGAGACCTGTCTGAGCACGTGGGGGCTTCAAGCCCATTGTTTCTTCCTGGAAAGGGTCTCAAGGGTGACACAAGCGCTTGGTATCTACTGGAGAAACGCGTCAGGCAACACCATAGATGGTCCCAAGAGTGACGACTTTGGGCAACAGCTGTTAAGAGATTGTATTTGGAGCTAAAAGGACAAGACGTCCATGACAAGTGCTCTCATGTCCAGTTATATTTTTATAAGATGCAAAAGGAAAAAGAAGAGAACAGAAGGAAACAAAATGCTCAGAAGTTGAAGAATTAGGACTTGCCCTTCCTTCTCCGAAACACCCACTATTTTGTATATATGTTTAGAAGGGCTGGGGATGCACTTCAGTACCAGAACTGACCCTGTGTGAGGCCCTGGGCTCATCCTCGGGGCCAAGAATAGTAACAACTAAACATTTAGGCCACAGGGGGCAGGCAGAAGTTGCTAAGCGGGGAAGGGCAGCTTAGGTAGGAGCGCCTGCCGCTGAGGGGTCCCGGGGCCAAGCAGAGGTTCTCCAACCAGGGCTCTCCAATTGCTTATCTTTCTTAGCAGGAGCAGGCTGACTCCCACATCTTGGGAGGGGCTCCGTGTGTGACCCATACCCAACTTTCTTCAGCCCTGCTGGTGACCCCAGAGTGTGACTAGCCTTTCTCCCCCAGTGCCGTTTCCAGGCCCTGCCACCCTATGCATCTCTCAGGACTGCTCATTATGTCATACCATGAGAAAGCATGGGCGACTCTTCTAGGCAGACTCGGGGACCTGTGCGCTAGCTCAAGAGGCAGCTGTGTGTTTTGGAAACAAGGAGGAAAAGGCCACCTCCTCTTACCCCCTGCCATATTTCTGGGAAGGTCAAGGTCCTTGCGACAAGGGGATTGAGGCTTTGTGACCTCTGGACAAGATGGAACTCAGCTATTTGCATAGGCCTCTTGTGACCAGACCCTGATAATCAGTTTTGTCCAAATATAAAAGAACAGCCAGGTCCTAGGAAGAGCCATGGAGTTTCAGCTGCAGATGGAAGGGACCACAGTGAGGCTCTGGCCCCGCCCCTCACTGGCCCCGCCCCTCACTGGCCCTGCCCCTCACTGGCTCCGCCCCTTGCACTCAGGCCCCTCCCTGCACCTGGCCTTTCCTGGGGTACTGTTCTTCCTAACCCTGTTTTCCCACAGGCCCGAGAGGGGAGCCAGGACTTGCTAGTGAGTTGTCTGTGGGTACCGGCACCTCCATCTCTGAGATCATCTCCTCCCGTGAGTGCCACCATTCTCTAGAGTGGTGACAGTGGGGCTTGGGTGGGAAAGACGTCAGCGCACTGGTGTTCTCTGCAGCTGTGGCAGAGTCATCCTAAGGGCTCTAGGTGAGGGTGACCAGCTCCATCCCAAGAGTGACAGCTGGTAAGAGCAGCAGGGCTTGTGTCACAACTGGGGATGGGATGGCTGTCAGGAAGCTCTGGAGTCCCAGGAGGACCAGGGTCAGGTGAGGTCTTGGACTGCAGCTGGCAGGAAGAGGACATCTCCCATGGGATGAGGGAAAGGGCACGGGTGCCTAGCCACAGGCTGGGCTACAAGGAGTGGCTCCTGCACCCTGCTGTCCACAAAACCCTTTCAAGAGCCCAGGTGACCTGGGTCTGGTGGCACAGGTTTGTGATCCCAGCTGCTTTAGAGACAGAAGCAAAGGGAGTACAACACAGGGATGGCAGGTTTAAGGCCAACCTGGGCAACTTAGTGAGACCTGTCTCAAAAACAAAACAGGTTATCTGGGTGTGGTGTCACACACCTGTAATCCCAGCACTTGGGAGGCTGAGGCAGGAGGATCAGCATGAGTTTGAGGCCAGCCTGTTTTTGATACCTTGTCTCAAAACACCAGAACAAATAAGCAAATAATTATAAAGGCTAGCAAAGCAGCTTACTGGTGCAAAGCTTTCCTAGCCTGCCCCAAACCCTGGGAATCTGCAGTGTGACCAAAAGAAAAAGAAAGCCCAGGCAGAGCTGCCTGGACACCTGGAGTGCTGAGAAGGCAGAGGCCAGGGCTGTGTTGGAAGCTCAGCATTCAGTGACATTCAGTGCCATCTGCTGGGATGTCACAGCAGTCTGGTGTAGGTTTCAGGGACTCTGGGTTACAGAGGAGGAAAACGTGGTCAAAAGAGCCTGAGAACTTAGCTGAGCCCATCAGCTGGATGTGCAGGAGCAGGGATTTAAATCCCAAAGGCCAGGCTCTTACCCACCACTCCACACCCCATGTGGCATTTGACTGCCGCCCCGCCCTGCCTCTGCGCCAGGGGCCCCCTTAGCTGCAGAATCCTGGAAGCTCCTGTGCCCAGGCTCTGGGTGTAAGGAGTGCACCCAGGGTGTCTGAGACCACAATTCATGAGGGGTAAGGAGCCTGCTGGGGAGAACACCGCTGCAGAACCTCCTCTCACTTCCACTCGCTTCTCTCGACAGAAGGCATTGACCTTCGAGGCCCACCAGGCCCACCTGGACCCCAGGGACCCCCAGGTAAGCATCTCAGGGGGGGCTGAGGCCTTGGGCACTGAGGGAGCCAGCCCAGCTCCTGTGTCAGATGTGTCCACCCCTGAACTCAGCATGCCCTCTTCTCACTTTCTCCTGCAGGGCCGGCAGTCCCAGGCCCCCCAGGCCCCCGAGGTCCACCAGGTGAGACAGCTGCCCCCTAGAGATGGGAGATGGGAAGCAAAGGGACCCAGAGCCTTTGGGGGAAAGAGAAGCCCGCTTCTGGGCGGAAGGCTTCTGGCCACCTCTCAGCACTAAGGAGTCTCTGGGCTTCTCTCCTTCAGGGCAAGGCTTGCCAGGCCCTCCTGGTCCACCAGGATCCCTCCTGACTGCCTCAGGTAACGCCCTGGCCTCGAGTCACCCTAGTGCTCTCCTGGTGCGTGCTTCCTCTGAATCTCCACTGGTGCCCATGAGGAGACGTACCACCCAGCCCAGCAACCTTGGGAGCTCCTGGAGTGACGGGGAGGCCAGGGGCTGTCTTTGGGAAGCCAAGGTTGAATAAAGTAGGCAGGACACAGGCCCATGGAATAAGTATCAGTAGAATGTAGAAACTTATGGAAATAACGTCAGAGCAAATACTGGGCCAGAACTTATTGCTTGTGGAAGATCCTTCCATCCAGCTACCCAGCCACCCATCTACCAACCCACCCACCTATCCATCCATCCACCCACCCACCTATCCATCCATCCACCCACCCACCTATCCATCCATCCACCCACCCACCCACCTATCCATCCATCCACCCACCCACCTATCCACCCATCCACCCACCTATCCACCTATCCACCCACCCACCCACACCCACCCACCCATCCATTTTCTCATTCATCCACTCATTTTCTCATATAACACCCAGCCTCTCAAACACACAAACATCCATGCATCCATATCCATCTGGCAAGTGTTGGTTGAGGGTCCGCAGTGTGCCAGGCACTGTGTAAAAAGCACTGCCGCCCAGAAACATCACCCACCTGCCCTCATGCTGTTGCCTTTCTTTGCAGAAACCTTCTCTGGCCCTCCTGGCCCACCGGGCCCTCCAGGCCCCAAGGGAGACCAAGGTGAGAACAGAATGTTGGGGAGCCCGCAGCCACTGTGTACCCCTACCTTGCCCTCTAGTGGCCAGGATGAGGCTGAATGAGCAGAGGCTTTTCTTGGTCCTCTTGCTGGGTCCCTTGGCCTGCAGCATGGGTGCGGCGGGGCACAGGCAGATGCTCAGAAATTCTGCCAAGAACCCCTGCCCTGCGGTGACCTGGTAGAAACACAAGGAGCTCCAGATTCTGT
Source organism: Myocastor coypus (assembly GCA_004027025.1). NCBI lineage: Eukaryota > Metazoa > Chordata > Mammalia > Rodentia > Myocastoridae > Myocastor > Myocastor coypus. Next base: position 26,642 of record PVJA010002500.1, read on the forward strand.
GCCCCCGGCCCCCCGTGGACCTGATGAGGCCGTTGTGTGTGTCTGGCTGTCGGCACCTCACAGCTCTGTCTCCTTCCCACAGGTTCCCCAGGCCCCCGAGGACACCAAGGTACAGTATAGCTGGCATCAAACAGCACCCGGTCTGGGGCTGGGTGGCAAAGGCTGACTTCCTGGAGCTTTGAGCTTCACAGAAGTATAGCTGGTGGGCAGACAACATTAGACAAAGGTCTGACTGAGTATGCTGCATTCTGCAGGACTGCAGGGTAGATGTGTGTGTGTGTGTGGCCTGACTGACCAGAGGAGCTACACAGGCTGGGCAGTCACAGGGACACCCCAGAGGGGAGTGGGGGAATGGATGGGGAGGAAAGTGACACTGACTGTCCTCTCCTGGTATGTCCCTCAGGCGAGCAAGGCCTCCCAGGGTTCTTGGCCTCAGGTAAGTGCTGAGCTGCCGCCCGACCCGGCTGTGGCCACAGCCTCTCTGCACCTTGGCTGACCGCACCGTGTGTGTCACTGGCTTCCAGATGCTGGTTCTCTTGGATTCAACCTGCAGGGCCCACCAGGCCCACCCGGTCCACAGGGACCCAAAGGTGACAAAGGTCAGTGAGGGAGCAGCCTGTCCCCAAGCCTGGCCTTCAGTGAAAGGTCTAAGGGCTTCATTGCTCAGGGCTTGGGAGAGAGAAAAGGCCGAAGTCAGGAAGCGGCTGGGACAGCACACAGGAGACAGTCGCGTCCAAGGGAAGCCTCCGGTGTCATCGCGGGCACAAGACCAGGAGACAGCTAGAATGCAGGACTTTGGCAGGGAGGGCTTCTTGGAAGGGGAGACACGAGCAGGGCTTCTGCATTCGCTTGCAGGTGATCCTGGCACTCCTGGCGAACCCTCCCGAGGTAAGAGCCCCGCTCTCCTTCAAGAGAAGCTGATCCTTCTGCGAAGTCATCGCTGTCTGGGCTCTCTCTTCTGTCACTCAGCGTTGATCACACCCACCCCCAACTGTGTCCAAGAACGGTCGGGCAGAGGGGACGGCCTGGGGGTTGGGGACCCACGTGCACCCGGTGACCGGCAGTCTGTGTATCAGTAACATATCAAGGCCTGGACCGTGGGTGATGGGAAGAGACAGTGGGACAGCAAGCAGGCTGCTAAAGGCAGAAAGGGGGCTTGGCCTGGGCACCCCCAGCTCTGGGCCTGCCACAGATGTGGCCTTCTTGCCCGGTTCTCTTTCTCCCTGAGAAAGCCTTTCTTTTTCAGCCAGGGAGGCACTGCCTGGGTCTGACCTCGGGCAGAGGAATGCATCCAGGCCGCCTTCTCTTTCTGCAGGGGGCTCGTCGAGCACCACATACACGGCAGGCCCACCTGGCCCGCCAGGGCCCCCTGGGCCTCCGGGCTCCCTCAGAGGCTCCAGCTTGGAGATCCAGCAGTACATCTCTGAGTACATGCAGAGTAAGTGGCCAGTCAGCATGCCTTGGGATTGGCGTGGAGCAGCGTGTGTGTGTGTGCGCGTGCACGCACGCATGCGTGCATGTGTGCACCATGTATGCTGGGGAGCAGCCTCCGGCTCCTGGAGCCTGGCCTGCATGCGGAAGCATGCACACAAGTTCGCCTCCCACGTGCGTGCACACACACACACGGAGCACACGTGTACATGGGCGCACGCTCTCCATCCCTCCGCGTGGGTCATTTGTCACCTGCATGGCTGACTGGAGGCTCGTTGGTAGTTGTTGCTCAGAACACTGGCCCACAGGCCTCTGCCCCAGTTCCTCCATCAGTGAGGAGTCAAGGCTCCATGCAGGTTGGGGCAGGCACTCATGTTCTGCAGGTGACCTCTGTGGCTGCGGGCAGAACGGGCCTCCTGTGGACAGGCTTGACCTCTTTATTGCTTTGTTGGCAGGTGACAGCATCAGGGCCTATCTTTCTGGAGTTCAGGGTCCCCCGGGCCCACCTGGTCCCCCAGGGCCCCTCTCCACCATCGCTGGAGAGACTTTTGACTACTCAGAGCTGGCCAGGCACGTCGTGAGCTACTTGCAGGGTAAGCCTTTCCCTGCAGGCCAGCCTCCTCTGAGGCTCCTCCTGGCCTAGCTTGCGCTCACTTCCCTTCCCCCAAGCAAGACCTCGAACTCGTGCACCCCTCACGCCAGGCTCTGCCATCGGCCTCAGCAGACTCGGTTCACGTTGAGAATGGAGGCCACACAGGAGCACCACATGGAGTGCACATGTGCCCAGGGTGCTCCTGACCTCTTGTCTGAGTGTCCAGGCTGGCAGCCGTAGCAAGAGTCAGTCCAAAGCACGTTTTGACAAATCTGCCTTTCTCAGCAACGAGGCAGCAGCACCCCACTTTTGATCTTTCCGTGCTAAGCAGCTGTGCCGCTTGCTGCATTCACATTCTCCCAAGAGAGTATGCAGTGGAAGGGCTTTCAGACACAGGGGCAGGCTGCGTCAAGCCCACGAGCACTCACCGAGGTCTCCTTCCCACAGCTTCAGGCTACAACATCGGCCGGTTGTCTGGCTCCATCTCCTCTGAAGACATCCTGGCTGTGCTGCAGCGTGAGTTGCCAGGCCAAGGGCTAGAGGGTGGGCTGTCCTAGCTCCCTGCTGGCATCGCCTGCCTCGGAGCACACCTTTCCCCCTCCAGCTTGTGAGGCCTATAGATGGGGAGGGTGAAGTCCTTCAGGACTAGGAGCCGCTGGCTCACTGCTCCCCTGCACTTGCTCAGTAAGACAGGACCTGGAGGGGCTGGAGTCTGCCCTGCCCTGGTGCCCGCAGGGCCCTAGGAGCTCGCCTGGCCAGCATGGGCCCTGGAGCCACTGGGGAGCCAGGTGGTGCCGGGGCTCCCGCTGCGGCTGGATGGGGTGCAACAGCCCCATGGCTGGGGGGGCCACATTAGCACATTCTTCCCTTGCCAGGGCAAGACGTTCTCCAGTACCTGCGCCAGTACCTGATGGGCCCTCGGGGGCCCCCCGGGCCACCAGGATCCAGTGTGGATGGGTCCCTCCTGTCATCTTTGAACTACGCAGAGCTGAGCAATCGCATTCTCAGCTACATGGCGAGTGAGTGCCTGCCTCCTGTGTGCCCTGCCAGGCGGGGGCTAAGCCCTGCTCTGGGCGGCAACCAAACCCACGTGGGAATGGGGACTCCAGAGCAGGGCAAAGAGCCTGTCACAACAGGCCAAAGGGGTGTCTCCTGCACTGCTGTTGGGTTGGCACCAAGCACATGCACACACATGTCCATGTACTCATACTCGTGTGCACTCACGCATGTACTCACACATGCTCACACTCACATGCGCTCACACATACATGCACTCATACATGCTCACATGTGCACTTACGCACGATCATGTGCACATGTGCTCACATGTGTGCTTACACATGATCATGTACACTCATGCATGCTCACACATGCACTCACATGTGCTCACATATGCACTTACACATGATCACATGCACTCATACATGCTCACACATGCACTTACACATGATCATGCACACTTACATGTACTCAGACACATGCACTTACACGTGATCATTGCACTCATACGTGCTCACACATGTACTTATACATGCTCTCACGCATGATCACATGCACTCACGCAGGATCATGTGCACTCATACATGCTCACACATGCACTTACACATGATCACACATGTACTTAAACATCATGCAGTCATACATGCCCACACATGTACTTACACATGCTCTCACACATGCACTTACACATGATCATGTACACTCATGCTCACATATGTGCATTTATACATGCTCACATGCACTTATGCTCTCACACATGCACTTACGCACTCATACATGCTCACATGCTCACACACATGATGCACTCATACGTGCTCACACACATGCCCACATGTACTTATACATGCTCACACAGTGCTCTTACACGTGATCACACACATGCATGGTCACACACATGATCACACATACTCATGCTCACACACATGCCCTTACATATGTTCATACTCATACATGTTCGCACTCATGCATGATCGTAATGCACTTACATGTGTTCACACATACATGCTCACATGTAGTCATAATGCTCACACGGGCTCACAGGCTCACACATGCACTCACACATGCTTGCTCATACATGCTCACACTCAGTGCTCACACACACACTCACATGCACTGTAACATGCACACACACTCGTGCACTCACACACATACCCTATGCATCCAGTAGCTGCACTCCTGTGGGAAGCAGTGACCTGCACTGTCATTCCAGTGCCCTCCCCCATGGGGCCACAGCCCAGGACCAGACTGCCCCATTCCTCTGTGCCACCCCTTCCTCATTCTTGGGCACCATTTCCCTGGGGTCCCAGCGTCTGGCCTCTTCTCCCATAGGACAGTGGGAATCTGCCCTCCCCATCTTAATTCATCACAACTGGGACTTTATCCCCCAGGTTCTGGCATCAGCATTGGGCTTCCTGGCCCACCCGGCCCCCCTGGCCTGCCTGGGACATCTTATGAGGAGCTCCTCACATTGCTCCGAGGTAGGGTCAGGCAGGTGCACGCATCTAGGACCTTGGGGAGGAAGCAGAGCCCTTGGCCCGGCCCATGACTAACCCCCTGCTCTCTCCTGCTATCTCAGGGTCTGAATACAGAGGCATCATTGGCCCCCCAGGGCCCCCTGGCCCCCCAGGGATCCCAGGCAACGTGTGGTCCAGCATCAGTATGGAAGACCTCTCATCCTACTTGCACAGTAGGTCACCAGGGACAGGGAGAGGTGGGCAGAGGGCTGCAGCTGGCACAGTGGTCATGGGGAGTTGACCTAGTCCTTCTGGAGCATGCGCAGGGCCTGCTGGGACAGAACTCCCAACCACAGCCTTGGAGACTCATGGGCCCACCTGTGATTAGGACCAGCCAGGTCCTTTGGGGGAAGCTCAGCCACACCTCACCGCTGTCTGGAAGCCTTCAGCAGGCCCTGATGCTGGGCTGCATGCCCTTGACCTCTCTTTTCTTCCCTCCTCAGCTGCTGGCTTGTCATCCATCGCTGGTCCACCAGGCCCACCGGGTCCCCCAGGGCCTCGAGGGCCCCCAGGGGTCTCAGCAGCTCTGGCGACCTATGCAGCCGAGAACAATGACAACTTCCGGAGTGAGCTAATTAGCTATCTCACAAGTAGGTGGCCCGGTGTGGGTGCCTGGAGAAGCGGGGGGCCGGCCTTGGAGGAGCCAGGCTCTTTCCCCACCAGCATTCTCACGTTCACCTGCTGAGACCCTGTGGCTCCCAGGTCTCCTGTCCACTAGCACCAGCTCACACAGCTTCCTCCCCACAGGTCCTGATGTACGCAGCTTCATCGTTGGCCCCCCGGGACCTCCAGGGCCACAGGGTCCCCCTGGAGACAGTCGGCTGGTGTCAAGAGATGGCTCCTACGGTTGGAGTAGCAGCTCTTCCGTCAGACGGGGCTCCTCCTACGGCTCTTCCATGGGCACTGGAGGAGCCAACGGAGGTTCCGTAGGAGAAGGTGGTGCCTTTGGTGCAGGAGACGGGGGCCCCTATGGCACAGACATCGGGGGCTATGGCACTGCAACAGAAGGTGGCATGTATGGAGGCAATGGTGACTCGCTCCAGGCCGGCTTCGGTGGAGATCTGGATTACAACATGCTAGCTGTGCGGGTATCAGAGAGCTTGCAGCGTGAGTAAAGACACAGGCTAGGGCGTGGGCTAAGAGCTTTAGCACTGGGGCACCAAGACTGGCCCTGTGTGGTGTATCGTGCCCAGCTGGGGAAGGCAACATTGCGAGGATCAGGCAGGACTGAGGCCAGGAAGCCCCTTCTTACTCAGCCAGCTCAGTGTACCGTGTAGGGTGAAAGCTGAGCATACGCTGATGCATACTGATGTCTTGGCACTTTGCTTTCCCAACAGCTAGCTTGCTCTAGTTCTCAGCAGAATCACAGGACCCGAGTGGCTTTCTGCCAGGGCTGAGGGAAGCCTATCAGCTAACAAGTCCCTTCTCCCCGTAGCTGGCCAGCACAGTCATAGAGGCCTTACAGGAAAGAATACCCACAGCAGACAGACTTGGGACATCACCGGGAACACAAAGAGCTGCAAGGCCTGGCATAGGGCAGTTTCCTCTAGTTTGCCTCCTTTGGGAGTCAGCCGGCCTGAGCATTCCTTACCCCTCATTCTGCTATTCTGCAGGTCAAGGCCTGCTGCAAAACATGGCCTACACTGTCCAGGGCCCACCAGGCCAGCCTGGGCCCCAAGGTCCCCCTGGTGTCAGCAAGGTCTTCTCTGCCTATAGCAACGTGACCCAGGACCTCATGGACTTCTTCCGAAGTAAGGGCACCTCAGCACTTGCCCAGTATTAAATAGCTGCTGTCTCTTTGGAGTTGGGGGTGGGGGCAGGGCTGCCCTACCGGCCCCAAGCTTTCAGGAAATCTCTAAGACAGTTTTTTGCCCTCACAGCTTATGGAGCCATTCCAGGCCCACCTGGGCAGAAGGGAGATGTGGGCACCCCAGGACCCAAAGGTAAGGGAGGTAGGGAAAACGTCCACCAAGACTTGGTACCATGGCAACGCTTGCTGGTCCCATCCTGCATACTGGGGCTGCACCTTCAGAGCCTCCGTTACTCATGACTCTTCATCCCATCTGCCCTCCTAGGTGACAGGGGACCACGAGGTCATCCTGGACCACCTGGCTCTCTAGGGCCCAAGGGTGAAAAGGGAGACAAAGGTAAGCGATGGTGCTGCTTGTGGTGCTGGAGTGCAGAGACTGGGGCTGAGCAGGGGTGATCTGCTCCAGGACTGACCTGAGAGAGATGCCAAGAAAAAGCCAAGCAGACCTTGCCAAGAACGTAGCTCGCCCAAGAATGCCAGGAAGCAAGGAAGGATAGTGCCAGGCAGGGAGGAAAAGGAAACCCACCTGGTGGTGACACGGGCTGAATGCTTGATAGCCCTACATGTAGCCACACGTCACAACCACTCACACTAACGTCTAACGTCTCAACCTCTTCTAGGTGACCAAGTCTATGTTGGGCGGAGGAAGAGAAGTGTCGCCAGCAAGCCCTGAGCTGGCCTTGGCAGAGCAGCCCTTGGCCAGTTCTTGCAATGTCTGTGGGCCTGTACGCCTGTAAGTGTCCCGCTGAGACAAAAGTCACCTGTCAACTTTCAGCCCAAATGGCACAGAACTCAAAGACACACGATCGCCAGCAGGGTCTTGAAGCAGCCATGAGGAGTGGCTGCAATGTTTTAGGACGGAACTTACTTCCCTACTATCTAGGCCCTAGAGTCGTGCTTCTTTAACGCTTAGTCTGAACCCCAAGCTAGTTACAAAAGCATTGGCTTAGGAGTCGCAGGGCTTTGCCTAAAAGCGAGCCCTAATGGAAGATGGGGCTTCGTGTCTTCCTCGAGTGGCATGTGAGCATAGGTCCTGTCTCCCGCTGCAAAGCCCAAGGTCATCTTCCTACCCTTTCACTCTGCACTCTGCAGTCACAGAAGAATTGGCTAAGAAGTGATGCTCACAGCGGAAGAAACTAACAAATTCCCTTCCTCCGTAGGAGGTGACTGTGTTTCTAATAGCTACACTACTTGCTTAGAAAGTCTGACGATAGCTTTGATCCCTGTGCACAGGTCCATGGCTAGAGGTTATAGGTACATTGTCCTAAACTAGACTGCAGGAAATGGGACAGGAGTGGCAGAGGGGAGGGGAGGGGAGTTAAAGGAGAGGGGAAACGAACACCTGGCGCTGGAGAAACGCTTTTGCCCATCCCATGAGGTCACCCTGAGCCTCACTTAGCACATGTCTTGGGGGCTGGGGACAGCTGGTGTATGAGCACTTTTCATGGTCTACATTTATGTGTGGTCTATAAGACAAAAATTCATTTCAAGTGTAAAATATTCAATTAAAAAATTTTTTTGTAGTATGTTTAGTGTGAACAAACTGAACAAAGAAAGGTTAAAAAAGGTACTCTGGGTTAAGTGGGTCTAACCCTTCTACTACATACATGAAAGAACCAGTTATATGACACATTTCTAGTATTTTATTTAAAACACTGAGATGTACCTCTCCATCACTGGATAATTAAACATGGAGTTAAATTAAATCTACTTCTATAACCCTACTCTTCCTAAAGCTGGATTTATTTCCTATGTGACCTTGGCCGAATATCTTGCATACTTCCTGGGGAAAACAACTCACACCATTGTGTCCCCCAGCTGGAGCGGCCACGCTGGCCACACCCAGCCACAGGCTCCTGGCTCCATCAGCATGTGGACAGCTGTCTGCTGGGAATCGACTTGGCAATGCCCAGGAGGCACTCCCACAGCCTGCAGAGCTCCAAACCATTCATCTTACGGCCTCACGAAAGCATAGTATTCTGTACAGTGAATGAATGAAATGTATCTTTTAAAGATTTTAGAAGAAATTTTTCCCAAAAGATGAATTTACATTTTATGCTGGAGTTAAAGTACTAAATCCCCTTTAATTATAATTCTTACTGCCTATTAATCAGACCTAGGAATTTTCCCCTTGTTATTAGATTTACTAAGACACCCACATCTCCAGTCTTATACTGAGGCAAAATAGGGTGAAAGTCCACACCTCCTGCAGACATGGGCTATGGATGTTCTCAGCTCCACGAGGATGGAGCTGAGCCTCCTCTGCTCCATTTAAAAAAAAAAAAAAAAAAAGGCGTGGTGGCACACACCTCGAATCCCAGCACTGGGGAGGCTGAGGCAGGAGGATCAGTGCGAGTTCCAGACCAGCCTAGGCTACAAAAGTGAGTTCAAGGCCAGCCTGAACTGCATGGCGAGACCCTGTCTCAAAAAGACCAAAAAAAAAAAGAAAAAGAACGAGCTCAGCAATGCACTGCGTGCCAAGAACGCACTGTGTCATTAGAGAGGACATGCTATCACCCTCTCCAGCCATGAACACCTGCCAGAGGACGCTGCCCAGGGAAGCGCCTGCCCATCCTCCTACTTTCACTCATCAGTGAATGACGAAAACATTATGGTAGCGGAAGTGATGACACAGGACTTGAAAGGCTTGGTATGGAGACAAATCCGTGGGGAGAAGCAATGAGACTCTGGACATGCCCACCCATGGAAACCATGTAAGCGCCTGAGAGGAGTTACACACTGGAAGACACCCAGCAAGCTTCCAGGAAGCTTCCGTGTGTGCACGTGTGCATGCACCTCCGACAGCGAGGAGCATCTATAAGCTTACGAAGACCTGGACGTAGATGGAGTAGAACTAGAAGCCCCACGCTGCCGTGTTCCCCTCCAGGACAGCCCTGCTTGAAAGATTATCAATGATAATGATAATAATAAAAAAAACTGCTTCTGAGGATAGATTAAGAAATAACTTTATTATTTGCCAATCCCATGATTGAAGAGACAATATTGATCCCAAATAGACAAGAGGCATAATCTGAGGACTGAAAATTTAGCTTGTGAACTTTTTACACTGCAAAGGATCACAAAAAGCTGCAGCCAACACTTGAAACTGGTAAAATACTCTATTCCAAGCTTCACAGCAGAAATATTAAAGCATTACTGAAATCATGTTAGCCACAGAACATTAAGGCATTAACTCTTATGCCTTTGATGTAAGAGCATTTAAAATATCATCCCATTTCCTACAAAATATCATTTCCCAGAAAAGTATAGATTTACTTAATCAGATGACTGCTGGAACTGAACTCTTACTCCCCTGCAGCTCCAGGGCTTTGTTTAATCCACAGTATCCCAGCTAATAATCTGCCTGAGCCTGGCTTCTCCGAACAGTCAGCACGGTATGCAAAAGGAAGTGTGCAAAGGGAACAGAAGAGACAAGCAGCAGTGACTTCCGAAACCTGCCGAAGCTCGAGAAATCAGAGGCCCTCATCAGAGGGTCGCATGAGCCTGAGAGCTTTGTGCTTGAGGAAACACTACTTAGAGGTAGCTGTGGTTCTGGTTTATATGTAACTAGAATTTGCTGCGTCCTGTCATTGGAAGGTGCCCATACTCTTGGCAAAGGAAAAGCGCTCTGAATTTCCTCCTCACCCACCCCATAGCTTCCTCCTAGAAAAAGGCAAGAAGTTACGTGACTCCACCTGAGATAGGGTTAATTCAGTCATTCCTCAACCGTGAACTGACTGGACTAGGAAAGGCAGCTGGATGCCTGCGCTCCAGGAGCTGGGCCAGCACAAGCGCGGAGGTCTGGTGTGTCCACAGCACACCGGGAAAGGGGCAGGGCTGCTGAGGCACACAGAGACAATTCCTGTCATGTACGTCACGGCACTTGCTGCTGTGGTACACTCTGCAGCAACAGGACAATTAGGAAGGGAACTGGCGGCACTGTTACATCTCAAACAAGTCTGTGCCTCCACCTATACTCACGTGAGAAAAGTCACTATTATCTATCTGACACACAGCCTTACAAAAAGCAGGCAGGTGAGGGAGACAGCGTGCTCTACGAGACACTTGGGATAGGTCTTACGACCGGAAGTATGATGATGGAAGTTTCCTCTCTACGCACGTAGCACTGTACAGTCCTGCACTCACGTGAACACAGAGCTTGAAAGAACTCAAGCACGAGCAGTGACCCACAGGGCAGGGTCATGGGGCACGCCAGGGCTGCTGCCGAGCTCACCCTGTGTGTCCACCGCTCTGCGCCGAGCCTCTCCTGGATTCAATATTTTGAGTTTAAATTAAGGGGACAGAAAGAACCAAATAATCAGATTAAATTATTTTTAAAGTTATTTAAATGACTGAAAAAAAGTCCACTGGATGACATACTCATTTTTAAAAAGGCAATAAACTGAAAATTTCGAAAGATAAAGTGGTATGAAAGTCTTCCTCCCATATCCCTCTTCAAATAAATCGTTAAATACACTGGGTAACATTATACTGTCTTTTTATCATAACAATATAAATAATTTCCATCATCATCCTGAATATTACTTTATAAAGATATATTTTAAAAGGCTTTCAAAACAATTTTCAACCCAGCAGTTATTAATAAAGCATTAAGAGTTTTGTCTACAATAACACATTTATGTGCTAAGTGTATGAATTTACAACCATACATAATGTGTGTGTGTGTGTGTGTGTATATATATATATATATATATATATATATATATATATATATGTATTTATTTATTTAATAGAAAAAAAAAAAAACTTGGCCAGAAGTTAAGGCTACCTACAAAGTTGTCCAAGTGAATTCTGCTTGTCAAAATAATTACAAAATTAAAATGACACATGCATTTTTAAATCATGTAAATCACTGACAAAATAAAATTCAACATCCAAAGTTTTCATATTAACTGGAAGAAAGTGCTACAGGCATTTATTTACATTTTCTGAATTTGAATCAGTGTTCTCGCATTACATCTACCAGCCTCAAAGGTAATTCAACTAAAAACTAGACATTGACAACTGGGTACCTGGCACTCTTAGGAGCTAACGGGCTGCAAACCACAAGCACCAAGCGTCGCTTACGGATGCACGGCCACACCGTGGAGCTCAGGGTTAAAGCGGTCTGTCACGGGGTTAAATGCTGAGCCTCAGAAGGGACCAAGAGTGAACATTTCACTAATAATCATAAACATCAGCAACCACAATAAAGGATTTAAGCTTTTCCTATGCAAATCAAAGTAAGTAATTTACAGAAGGAAGGAAATTAAAATAAATGTATCTTCATTTCAAAACAAGTCATTTATAATATGTGCCCAAATATTTAAATATTTTTTTAAAAAATTTTCTGAATGAGATTAATTTCAGAAAATGTATTTCTAACTCACTCTATAGACCTCAGAGAGCTGTAAATGAACAGAATTTGCTAACATGCAGAACTCATTTAGCCAGCTCATGTTATTTTAGGAAATACATTTTTCTTTCTTTCTTTTTTTTTTTTTTTGCAGGACCAGGGTTTGAACTCACAAACTTGCATTTGCCAGGCAGGCACTTGTGCCATGGAGCTATCTCCCCAGCCCCAAACTGGACATTTTAAAATACCTTTTTTTGTCCCATCATCTCAAACTCTATACAGCATATATTTCAGGATGAAAATGGTAGCAGAACATTAAAAATCACAACGCTCAATACTAAGGGTGTTTTGTTCTTGATGACTAAAAAGAAAGTCCTATTTTTGGATGTGACTGAAATTTAGTGTGTACTTCGGCACTATCTTGATAAAACCAGCACCTCAATTATTAGTGCCTGTCTAATCAGGCACTGTTTAAAACAAATTACTGAAATAATTTTTCTCTTTAAAGAATTTGTTCCTATTAAATGATAAAATATTTTTATTTACTGAGTCAACAATGTATTATGAGCAACTCATAGCTTCTTTTTATGAATGCTGATTTACTGAAAGAAAATTATTCCAACTCTTTACAGCAAAGTTCCAATTGGAAAAATTAGGCATCGTTCAAAAGGTAGGTCAGGTAAAAAGGCATTAACACTTAGTGATGTAACAGTTTTTTAAAATACCTTTAAACATTATTTCTCTAACAGTTTTTCAGTAACAGTGTCTACAGAATACAACATTTAAGATTAATATACAAAATCGCCTTAGGGAATTACTGCAAGATGCTACTTTGCCAACATATCTAGCATCTGTCTTAGTTCATTTTCCCCTTCATCTTTGCTTAAAACAAAACAAAAAGACCACCTAGAAGGTGTCAGGTGATTGTCTTTGTGAGCTGTTTGATATAGACTGTGGCAGACGATGAAGAGAACAGAATAATATATTTTAAACACCAAACCCAACAGAGTATTTCCACTGTTACGATCCAGTGGAATGCAAGCTAGGAATAGGATAAAATTTGGAAATCCGGCTCTGTGTTGATGGGTTAAGACATTCCGATTCTCCGGTCATTTTAAAGAACACTTCCTGTTCCTGTAGTTTCCTGGCAAACTCTTCTTCTAGTGTCTAAAACAGGAATGGACAAATAAATTGTTACTTGCTGATGTTACACTACAGAGTTTCCCCTATATAAAAATAAAACTACTAGTCCCAAATACTTCCTGTGTCAGAAACAGATGACTGCCCAGTTGTTCAGTGCCTATAGTTTGCACAGACCCAGTTTAAGACTCAGCTCAGTCAGATGAGTAAATAACTTGAGTCAATTACTTAAGACTAATTCCTCTGCCACGAAACAGCAGTGGTACCACCTACCTCACTGATAGGCCATGTGAGGAATAAAGGTGATACTAACAACACACCTCAGAAGCTATGGGCACCCGAAGCATGACCCCTACGGCCATCTGCATTCCACATATCACTCACCATTCCCTGTGTTTGGTATTAATGTGAAGCTTTCCTTGTACACTGGAATGTGTAAAGGTGTGTAAAGGTGAGATCCATGTTTATGTCACTATTATATGGAGCAAAACCAGTACGAGATAAATCCTAAAGGTGATGTACCGTATTACGGCTGGGCCTTTGGGCTACCAGCAAACTGTGATGGAGCTCTCTAGGCATCTGTGATGCTACAAGGCGCTAAGGAGGAAGCACTCCCCTCTCCGCACAGGTAAGAAGTGAGCAGTCTGTAAACCAGAAGAGGCCCCTGCCAGCAAACGGCCAAGGACAGACCCCAATCTTGGGATTCCAAGCCTCTAATTTATAGCATTTTTTTTATAGTGGCCCAAAATGATTTTGACAGGACCAAAGATTGTCAACAACTGATTTAAGGGTAAGTGCTATTTTTGAGGTCAAAGTATAGGAAAAGATGGAGAGATACAGGAAAGTTGGTCCGGAGAGCTAAAACTCGAGCTTAGCCATGAAGGATAAGAAGGAATTTGATAAGCAGGACAGGGAAGGCGTGCCAGACACAGGAAGCTGAAACATAGGACACAGAGGCAGGAAACCAGAGCCCTGAGCAGCAAGTCTACACTGTGGGAGCCTGCAACGGGAACAGCCCGGCTCCTGGGAGAGGAAGCTTGAGGTTGACTCAGGTGTGGCACTAGGAAGGCTCCGAAGTCAAACTAGGACATTTATACGATACTCTGATGGCACAACAATTTACCAACACCACCTGACAGCACCAGAGATGTTCCTGAGGATAAGGAAGAGGAACACAAAGCTAAGTCAGGCCAGAGGGCCCAAGGACAGCACTGAGCCATCATAGCAGACAGCACCACAGTGAAGGATCGAGAAGGAAAAATATTATGAAGAGAACCAAAACTAAATAGTAACTTATAGAAAGTGGTGTTCCTTGTAGTAGCTCACTTGTGACTACTGTCAGAGAGCTGAATGGGGGTGCTGAGCCAACAAGTGCACCTGGAGGAAGGGCTTGTCACTTTATTCTTTTGAAGCTTTATGATTCTGAGCCACAGAAATATATTACTCGACAAAAAACTTAAAATTTCATTTCCAAACGTACACTGTCACTGAGCCTGTTATTTCACTTCTAGAAACTTCTGTCCTACATCAGGAGCTAATGACTATTACTTGATTGGATAGACGGATGAAAGAAAGGAAAGTTGAAGTGTATTGCCCATGAAAAAAATAAAGGTTTAGGCCTGAGATTTAGAATAGGAGAGAAATCAGAGTGACAGCCAAACAGAGTGGAAATGGTTAGTCAACAAGACAGGCCAGCAAGGATTCAGGCATAAGCACGAAAAACAAAGAGATGGAGGGAGGGAGGCAAGCCATTCCTGCTTTCCTAGATTTTAATCCCACACAGCATGCAACAGCCTTGCAATCTGGCACAGCCGACGTGTCCAGCCTCAGCTGGCATTGCTTCCTTTCCTCTTTTTGTCCTAATGCCCACACTCCTGCCCACCCACCCTCATCCGCCTGTACCACACTCCAATGATAGTAAAACTACCCGCCATCTCGGCACACGTCACTCTCATTCAGCCTTTTTCCTCTTTACTTACAGTGCTCCATTCCCCGCAAGCTGCCCACCTGCCAAGCGAGCTCTTGCTCACCCTTCGCACCCCACCTGCCTTACAAGAGGCCCCTCTCTATCGCCCTACTTCTCCAAGCTGAATGAAGTGCTCCTCCACCTCCGCCTTACGTTCTGTCCTCCTCCTCCAGCCTGCACTCGCTTCCTTCAGAATAACGATCCCATAATGTGCAACAGCTTGTCACTGGATTCTACCTCTTTTAGGGATAGGAGCTTTGTCCTTTCCCCTCTACTCCCGTCCCTGACACTGCACCTGTCAAACAGCAGCAAAGGGCCAAGCACCAGGTGGTGGAGGAGCACAGACACAGCACGCAAGCACACATTTCAAGTCACCTTTTTCCTAGGCCTCAGTTTCTCTCTCCACTCCTTTAATTCTTGGCTATGCTCCTCATCTAACTCCTTGAGTTTCTGAGTCTCGTGTTCAACCAACAGGTGGCATTTTTCATTCTGAAAGTAAAGTTTGGATCAAGTAAATTTCAGATAAACAAAACACGCTTTAACAAATATAAGTATCTTCTAAAATATTGTTATTCAAATATAAAGACAAGTTCAAATTCTCTAAAAACAAAGGTTCAAAGTTATAAAATGAGCAGTTTCATTTTTGGTAAATTTAGAGCTAGATCTGTTAAAATACCATATGAAAAGAACAGAATTAACTTGGCCCTTACTACTTCTTTTTATCAGACGGTACCAGAATGCATAGTTAGGTACTGGTCTATACCAGAAAACGAAGCAAGTGTCTAGAGTATTCACACATTGTCCATACTACACTGATACTTTAAACATTTTAAGTTACGCTCTAAACAGGCTACCCATTCCAATTAAGATCCAAAAACAGCCCTCTCTTAAATTTCTTGAGAGAAAAATACATAGCACTTAAAAAAAAAAAAAAAAACTAAAAGAAAATTCACCATGTCCTTCCAAAAGGAAAAGTAGTATGTACGAATGTATGGACCTGGGATCGAACTCAGGACCTTGCACTTGCCAGGCAGGCACTTGTGCCACTGAGCTATCTCCCCAAACCAGGAAAAGTAATTTTAAATTCAGAATCTGATAAAAAAATATCTGCATCATTTTGCAAACCTCTAATCTTTCTGTAAAACATCATTTATTCAATAATGCTTTCAGCTTTTTTTTTTTTTTTTTTTTCTGTTTTGAGACAGGGTTTCACTCTATCATTTCAGCTGGCCTTGGACTCATGACAGAGCCCAGGCTGACTTCGATCTCCTAATGACCCTCCTGCCTCGGCATGCGCAGTGCTGAGATCATGGGTGTCTGCCACCACACCTGGCTCTGTACTGCTTTTAAGTAACTCCCTTTCACAGGTTATAATTTAGCTTCATATTACACTAATCTTGGTTTTATAAAAGACAAACAAATGCCTATTATACTAAATTGATCTTCATTTTGGCTTATACAGGAAATACAGTGTCTAAATTCCAGTGTTTTCAGGAAAGTAAACTTCATTCTTCCTCAGGCAGCCACAACCTGCTCCACCCAGTCATGGGAGCCGCCCATCCTCCGAGCTGTCACCCTTCTACACCTTACCTGCAGTTGATGCAGTTCTCTGACATTGGCTTCACACTGTAACTGAAGATCCCGCATTTGATTTTCATGTTTTTGATGCTGTGCCATTCTCTCATTTTTCTGTCTCTTTTCCTCTTGTGCAGCAAACTATACACAAGAAAAACAACAAATTATGTATAACGAACAGTGTGATTCCTACATATTCTAAAGGTATGTGTAAAGATTTAATAAAATTTAAAGTACAATAAACTAAAGGTGCAAATAATCCTATCTATAACCTCCATAGTGGAGGCTTCCTCATAACTTGGGCTGGGAAGGGAAAGCAGAAAATCTTAAAATTCTTGGCCCTCTAATGCCATAGTTTAGTGACCTCAGCCTGTGTAATATACCTGTGACTGTTAAGTACCACAGCAAGAGCATGTTTTGACTTAGAAGCTGTTCAAGCTGGTGAGCACACCCGTACTCTAAGTGCTTTGGGAGGCAGAAGCAAGAAGATCACTAAACACAGTCTTGGCACCTTAACAACTCAATGAAACATAAGGAGGCAGAGCTGGCAACGTCACTCAGTATGAAGGCTACAAGTTCAATCCCCAATACCCTAAAATAACAAAAAACTGTCCCAGCCATCTTATTCCTAAAGGGCATAGGCTCTGTCTGGTGTCACAGTGAATTTGCCCTCCAGTCCCCACCAAGAGAAGACTACACTGGCAAATGCCATGTACACTGCCCTAATACCAAGATAGCTCTACAGTCCAAGTGCGTGGCCCTTCACAATCATTTAGAACCTCATAGCTCAGCCGATTAAAGCTCCCACAAGCAGGCCCAGCGGCTGGGGATTTAATCCTTGAGCCTGCCATGCTAGCCCTGGGCCATGCTGAGGCAGCAATTGAGACTGGGCGTGGTAGCGCGCACCTATAATCCCAGCTCTTGGGAGGCTGAAACAGGAGAATCACTATAAGTCCAATCTGTGTAATGAGACCCTGGAGACCTTTCCCTAAAAAAATATAGGGGAAAAAAAAAATTCAGAACCTTAATATTTAAGGGGACAACATGCTGGGGGGGGGGGTCCTGCTCCTGTCCCTCTCTTGGAAAAGAGCTTTCTTTCCCCTAATAAATATATTCTGCTCATTAAAAGAAGAACTTTAATACTTAGAGAAGTATTTGCTAATTTACCTGCTTAATTTTGTCACGATCCTGATCGGGTGTGGCTGTTGAGTTGATCCTCAGGCTTTTCTTAAACATGGCCATGCGCGTCTTGGCTTCACTGCGCTGAATCTTGGGCAGCCTCGCCCGTTCCTGCGTTTGTCGGTTTTTAAGTTCCTCAATGAGCCTCTGATTGTAACGCTGCATCTGTTCCGTTTCCTAGGAGTGTTCAACACATGATACAGTTGTGCAGATGTGATCTGCCACTCGGAGCCCACAGATGTGCTCAGCAGGGACACCTGTCTCTCAAGGACACTGGCCTCTTTTTGCAGTGAGCAGCAAAACATTAGGCAAAAACTAACTTTAAGTAATTAGTGATGAGCCTTGCATTGAAGTTCTTTACTAAGAGAAAATCTACATTTTTAAGATACTTGAACCATAACTAGAGCTAAAATAGCTACCTCTGAGACATGCGATGAGGACTACAATTTGCAGTGGTGGCAGACCTATGCTTAAGTGCCCAGGCTGGCAGTTCTGTTACTACGAAAGCTCTCAAAAGTTTGCCCTCACTCGCACTGGGATTAATTACCTTCCCCTACAGGAAAGAAGTCTGTGGTCATGGTCAAGACACAACTAACACTAAAGTTCAGCAAAGAAATTTTTTTTTGTCTTTTTTTGAGACAGGGTCTCACTATGCAGTTCAGGCTGGCCTTGAACTCACTTTTGTAGCCCAGGCTGGTCTCAAACTCACACTGATCCTCCTGCCTCAGCCTCCCGAGTGCTGGGATTACAGGCGTGCACCACCACGCCCGGCTCAGCATAGAAATTTTAAGATAAAAGAAAGGAAATTAAAAGATTCATTCTCTAAACAATATAAAAACGTTGTAAATTTTAAAATGAACAACAAAATGCCCCTTTAACCTTCTCATGGCGCTTAAGTAGCTGGTGCCGTTGCATGAAATACTGGTCTTTGAGTTGCTGCTTGAGCAGCTGGTGCTTCTCTTGCAGGTGTCTTTCTTCAAGCTCCCAAACTGCAGCTTCTCGGGCTAAAACGATGTCATTTTCACAATGTCACTGGACTCATTTTACTCACGTATTCTACTCTTCATTTTAACATTTACATCAAAGCATTCAATAAATATTACCTTGTCCACATCAACTAACACTCAGAGTTATAGAGAAAATGTTACAAATGTAAAGACAATGTCTATTACCACTTCCCATTCTATTTTAACATCTTATAAGTTGGAAATAGCCTACCATGAACATCAAAATTGTTCTGTAATTGCTGAAAAAAAAAAAAAAAGCTGATTTATAGTAGGAATAAACACTTTCAATCCCATTCTATCGGATAGCTATAAAGTACATCAATTATAAAGTATAACATCACCTGGCCAGGAACACATTTTGAGGCTGGGTTTTTTTTTGTTTGTTTGTTTTGGTTTTGTTTAATGGTTCTGGGGATTAACTCATGGTCTTGTGCATGCTAAGCACCTGATCTACCCCTGAGCCACTCGGCCTATTTTAAGTATGTACTGAGGTTTACTTCTACTGCCATAGAGGAATTCTGTATCTTGCAGCAGTTCTAAACTTTAGCTTTGTCCTATTTATACAACTTTCTTTTCTTTTTTCCTTTAGCACTCTGGCAAAGGACAGCAATCGAATAATGTCCCCAGTGTGTCTCAGCGGTGCTTTCAAGGCATCACGCTCTGCACATGCTGTGGACCCTCACGCACCTCTCATGAGCTGCTGCTTGTTGTTCAGGCACTCCCTCTCAATGTTGGCCAATTCTGCCTTCTGCTGCTGGATGATCTTTTTAAGAGAGCCATCTAATTCTTGCTGTTGCTTCTGAACAAAATCTTGTTCCTATTAGACACAGTTAGCCAAGAGTTAGTATCTACTGAGTTTAAATATATAACCATATATATTAGTACTTAATAAGATTTATACATATAGTTTTGTAGTACTGGAGATTGAACTCGAGGCATCATGCCTGCTAGGCATCATCCATCCTACTACTGAGCTCAATCACCACTTGTTAACAAGATTTCCAAACCAAGATTACAAACTTAGCCAGATTTAAAAATCACCAAAACTATACAGCATATGTATAACTACATACACATAATATAAACATCCAATTCAATTTGAGAAAACCTTTTACAATTACAAAATATTCTCAATTCACTATTAAGAATGATAAAAAAAAGTTTATAGCCCATTCATAATTAAAATATCCTAGGACATTAGCAGTTTTGAGAAAACAATGTATTCGTAACTTATAAAACTGTTCACCCCACTACTGTATTACTAGAACAACGAACAAGAAGAGCCTTTTAGGAAGAACCATGAGCTAGGAAGCAGAGAAGACATGAGAAATTTATTTACTTATTTATTTATTTGTGTTTAGTACAGGGTCTACAGGGTCTGAAGACACAGATAAGACAGGTAGTTATTCTTCTGTTTTACAGCCTCCCAAGAGAGGGATTACAGTCACACGCCACCATGCCCAGTCTCAGCCGCCATCTCAGCACACCCCAGGGGTAAGGTCAGCAGAGTAGGCCAGGGATCAAACCTCCGACCCCCTTTGACCCCTGCGACTGCCTACTGCATGTGCTTTAATCCACTGATCTATCCGGCAGGCTCAACATGAGAATTTTAAAACTATTTTTCTACATTACAAATAGTAAAGGAAAAACCAGCACGACTGCACCAACAGAGGAAGTTGGCTTCTCTCTATAGTCTGTGTCTGAAAGGAAGGACAATCACTTAGGGTTTAATTACAAGTAATAGATGGCTACAGAAACAAACTAGAACTGCTTGGAAAGGGAATTAATGCTGTAAGACTACTAACAAGGCTCCCATAGTCGTGAAATTCTACCAACCTATCTGGAATTTACTAATTCAACAAACATTGAGTACACACGACCTGCCAAGTTTATGCTTGCCATTAAGCATAAACTGCATTTACTTGGTATCAAGTAAATCTGGATCTCCATTTGTTTCTTGGCAGTGACAATAGCTGGGGACAACTCAAGAGATTTGGAGATCCATTTAACTGCAGGTTCAAACTGTAATAAGATTGAAGTAGCACATCCCTATAAGCCCTCCTCTTGAATATCCAAAAGAAGATCAAGCCCCCAAATCCACCTGGAGCAACTTGGCCTTGGGCACAGCAGCCTGGTTCTCCCTGCACTCAGGGTCAAGGAGGTTCTCAAGACCGCCACCTCCTGACAATGCCTCTGGCAGTGCTCACCCTAGACGGTCATGCTAAACTAATGTGGAGTCAGCTGGGCATGGTGGCGCACACCTGTAATCCCAGCACTTGGCAGGCTGAGGCAGGGCTACAGCCTGGGCTACAAAAGTGAGTTAAAGGTCAGTCTGAACTGCATAGGGAAACCCCATCTCAAAAAGACAAAAAAAAAAAAAAAAGGTCCTGTATCATTTACATCACCACTTTTTTTTTTTAGCACAAGTACAAATATGTGGTAGCAGATAAGTAGCAGAAAAAAAAAGACTAGTGAATTGCCTATACAAAATATACTTACTTGACTATAATTACTCAGTATATGACTGTTACCAGGCAAAAATTTTTAAAGAATATTTAAATTCAACTATTAGAATAGACTTTTTGAATTTTATTAAACAGAGACAAAATGTACATGCACGTGTTTAAAAAAATTATAGCAAAGAATGTTGTTCAAGCTTGCTTTTCCATATATGTGCATGTATATATGTAAGTGTATGTATGCTTGCTTATTCATTTGTGAGTGTCCCTGTGTACTTCAGGATGGCCTTGAACTCACTATGCAGCCTACACTGACCTCAAACTCATGGCAATCTTCCTGCCTCAGCCTCTTGAGTACTGGCACTACAGGTATGTACCACCATGTTCTTACAGTAAATATTTATAATAAAAATTAAATTGCTTCTCTAATCTCAATTCTAAAATTTCTATATGAAAGCATATTTAATAAATTTATAGTAAAAAGTTTCTTTTGATCAACACTTAATCACTGGTTCACACAAGTAATTTTTTTATCTACATGAATAAAAACAATGGGTCTAACTTAAATGGCATATAATCTTACATTTAGACTCAATGAAATCAAATGTGAACATACAGAATGAAGTGAATAAGTATGTGGAAATAAAGGTAAATATAAATCGTGCTGCTAATGTGAATGTCTTACCTATGTAAATTTTGGTCATATTACCATAATATATCCATGTCTATGAAGGGTAAGAGTTCAGGTCAGCATCTTGGTCTTTCGGCTAAGGTCAAGTGAAGAGTTCAATTCAAAGACAACCTTCACTAAGCAGTAAATGCTGGGTACTGTACTAGTTTCAGGGTTACTAAATAAACAGTTTTGCTTTAAAGAACTCCCATTATGCTGATTTCTCATCCCTTCCTTCAGCATCACACTTCAATTGTGCAAAAGTGCACCCCAGGAAACAGAGCTAGGATAAAGGGCCTCATAATAATAAGTGAAAGGAGTACAGAAGTATACCCCAAAGCAGCTACTATTTAGGGTAAGCAAGGGCCCCAGTGGCTGCCCAGGAACAAGTAGAAGCAGTGCTATACTGCCGTGGGAAGTAAAACAACATCAGCAGTAAAAACCAAGGTAGGCAGGTTCGGGTTTTGTTTGAGACAGGGCTTCACTACACAGTTCAGGCTCGCTTCAAACTCATGCAGCCCGCCCACCTCAGCCTCCTGAGTGCTGGGATTACAGGTGTGCACTAGCACATCTGACACAGCAGGCAGCTATGAAACCAATGTATGTAACCAGTGGAGTCTGCCAAGAACCTAGCGCCTTCACAGCTGTGTAAAGAAGCAGGGTCAGAAGAGCAACATACTAAGAGATATAAAGTAAATTTCAGATTCAAGTTAAAAACTTATCTGGTATGATTCCTTACACACAAATTAATATATTTAACCTTAAAGGAAATACAACTTTAGTATTAGTGGGTACTCATTAAATTTTTAACTTCAAAAGCCAATTCATAATGGAATTTGTAACTAGAAATTACTTTTAGGAACTAAGAGAAATCTTATGTTCCATAAAAACTGCACAAATTATATTTACCTAAAAAAAAAAAAAGAAAGATGGGCTTAATCACTAGAAATAACATAACAGACAACAATCAAAAAACTAGTAAGGTCAAAAGTCATTTTAAAAAATAATCACACAAACCGTTAAAAGACTGCCCCTTATAAGTACAAATTTAAATTCTGTTAAGGATTTTTACCCTATTAGTTAAATAACTGTAAGCATCAAAACTACACCTTTGGGATTTAGAAAACTAAGAAAGGCTTATGATATGTCGAGCTATTTATACAGAATTTGATTCTTTTAACTCAGAAATTATACAAATGGCAATGATCAGAAAAGTAATTGTACTTCACAATGTCTCCCAATTTTAAAATAATCCTTGGTTTTCTAACTCATCTAGAAGACTGTAAAAAGAGTGAAACATGTGCCAATTTTTAAGTCTAACGTTGCAAGCAAGAAAAAAGGCAAAGTTGAAATCAAAGCTGTATTCTATCTACTCCGGTTGTGTGTATCAACCAACACAAGCGAAGTTATAAATGAGCTAGTCTTCCCATCTGGAAACCGTGAGAAAGAACACAGCCTGGATTTCCAGACTTTAGTCAAAACTACAGTAACAAGACTGGCAACTCACTATTCATTACTGACAGTTCAATAAAAGGAAACCACAGCTAAATGAAACTAAAGTCACCATTTCATCATGGCTTTTCTGACCATATCCATAATTGAAACATCTGTATAAACAAAAGCAATCAAAACACCACTTCACACAAAGGTAAAGATCTAATCACAGCACTCAATTTCTCACATGTGCAAAACTTAGAAAAAAATTGGGAAGATATTTTTAACTTTTCTTTAAAAAGATGAAAACCTCAAATTAAAATTTGCGGTGGGGCAGATTTAAGAGAACACTATTTGAAGTGTTCTAGGTCCAGCTCTACCCTTCATCCCTTACACGGCTTTAGACAGATCACTCTGTCTTCTGTGCCCTGATCCATCCCTCTGTAAAGAGGGTGTAACCCAGCCCTGTGTTAGGGTGGTGGCAGTGAGCATCACATGGGAAAAGGGCACGTCAGGCTACAGTCCTGACACAATCATCTATCAATTCCCTACACTTTAGAAAATGAAGTGGACAATGAAAGGCACATGTGAGTCAAAGAAAGAGCAGGTAGAACAGGAGAAGGTATCCTCCCCCAGGCACTTGGGACTTACGTCCTGCATTGGGGCGTTGAAGACTGCACAGGATGACAACTGAAAAGACTGAATCATGACCTGAGCAACACCCTGTGGATCAGAATACAGCGCACCTCTCAGGTGAGAATATATCTGAGTGACTTTCTGTAAACGCCAGGAATAATTATGCAACGTTACATTTATTTTCTTGAAACTTAGGTCCAAATAATTCAGTTACCAGAGAGGACTCTTTCTTACTGTAGAATGACAGATGTGGACTCCTTCGGCAGTTCCCAAACTCTAGTGTGCTGCTGTTGTTTTTAAACCAGCAGAACCTCCTTTTTAAAAACTCACCCAAAACGTGTTTAAAAAACAAAAAGTTGTGTTGCTATAGTTCAAGTGCAAGCAGGAGCTCACAGACCCCGGTCTTTGCCTACAGCGGCTCCTGGAAGAACGGTCTGAAAGCCACTACACTACGTTTCAAACAGTTTAGCACCACAATTACAGCTATTATTAATGAATTGTTTTAAAAAGTTAAATTATAAAATTACCAAGTTTTAGTGATTTCACCAAAGCATAAACATATACTTTAAGAGCTTAAACTCTCCAGTTTATAGGAAGAATTTACTACTACTTTCCATGTCAGCTGAAAAATGTAGGGTGGCCTCTAAAATTATTTGAAAAATCATCAAAAAAGATTATCTAAATATTAGGTCAGCTGGAATCCATTCAACACTAAACCTTCAATTTCTCTCCTCTCTCTCTTTCTGTTTGTATGTTAAGGAAGGGTCTCTAAGGTATTCAGAGTCTCACTACTACATCAGACTTACAGCCATTCGCCTGTTTATAGCCTCCCAAGAGCTGAGATTACAGGAGTGCGCCACCATGCCCAGTCTCAATTGCCTCAGCGCACCCCAGGGACAGGGCCAGCATGGCAGCCATGGGAATTGAACTCCTGGTCCCTGTGCCTGCTTGCAGGCACTTAAATTTGCCGAACTATAAGCCTTCAATTTCTTTTTTTTTTTTTAATTTTTTATTTTTTTCTTGTTTCCGAACCCCTATTTGTTTATTCACTCATTGTTATGGCCGGCTCAGCCCACCCTGAGGACAGGGCTGGCGCAGCATGTGGTGCCAGGGATCAAACCGCGGTCCCTGAAGCCACCCAAGCTTTCCCAAGCAGGCGCTTTAGACCACTGAGCCATCCCGCGGGGCCCCTAAACTTTCAATTTCAACTCAAAGGTTTGATGCATTACCCTTCAGAATTAAAGAAGTTATAATCCTTTATAAGGCAAGGTTGTACTCACTTATTATCTGATTTGGAAGCCAAATTAACCAAAAGTAGAGGTGTGGCAAGCAAGGATTTTTTGTGCACTTCTGTCAAGAAGGAACGGCTAACAGCCAACAACCACTGGGCCAAGTGGTATGTGATGGGGATGGGGCCCAGACCCAAGGCTAACCACCAGGGCCCCATGCTGTGCAGAGCTGGACCCCTGAGTGCCCCTCAGCCCCCTGGTCTGGTGCCCTCACCCCCACAGTGGCACTGTGTGCTGTGAGTGTGCGTGCAGAGTTTCCAAGGAGTGCTTCTGAAGAGCGTCTGATGCACGGGAGCACTGGGTTATCATCACTCTACATTAGTAATCCCCACAGCAGCTTGAGGCAAAAATGGTTTACTGGCTCATGGCAAGCAAAATGTAAAGCAAACTGATTTTATTCAAATAAGCCAGCTTTGCTAAGTTTTAAATTCTAAGTATAATTCCCTTATTTTTATAGCATATCTCTTCTCTGAAGTGATAGCGACAACAAATAGTCTAAAAACTTACCTGACGAAAGTAATTACAGCAATCTCTGTCATAGTCCCTAGTGGTAAAAGTTTGAAACTACTTCAAAAAGAGAATCACATAAAACTACATTAAAAAACTAATTAGGAAAAAAAAAAAAAAAAAAAAGCCTAATTCAAAACAATAATAACATATCCTTGATATCTCTTCTTTTTGACATTTTTAACTAAAAGTTCATTTCTCTATCTTTACCTCTAGGATGAATACAAACTTAATTAAAAGATTCACCTTGTTAGTACAGAAGACCTTATACAATCATGTGAGGAAATTCTGTTACAAATATTAATTTACTTTTGTAAAGTAACACATCTTATGACAAAACCTTATCAATCTAATATCAAGTTAAACTCCATATAAGTAAAATAGCATACCCAGTAAACTGCTGGAGTCTGAATTGAAAAGAAAAATACTGTACTTAAAATCTGAATTTTTGAGGGCGGGCCAGATAGCTCAGTGGACTAAAGCGCCTGTTGGGGCACAGCACAGCAGACAGGGTTTGATCCCCAAGTGCCAGGCTGGCCCTGTTCCCGGGGCCCACTAAACTGGCGATTGAGACTAAGCGTGGTGGCATGCTTATAATCTCAGAACTTGGGAGGCTAAAAACAGGAGGGTCACTAAAGTCCAATCTGCATAGTAAGAGCCTGTACTAGATACCTAAGAAAAAATAAATAAAATCTGATGTTTTTATTTACTTATTTTTGTCTTGTTGAGACAGGGTCTAACTAGCTATGCAGTTCAGACTGGCCTTGAGCTCACAGTTGTAGCCCAAGCTGGTCTCAGACTCACACCATCTTCCTGCCTCAGCCTCCCAAGTGCTAGGATTACAGGTATGCACCACTACACCTGGCTACATTATTGGTTTTTTGAGACAGGGTCTTGCTATGTAGTCCACGCTGGTGCTGAATTCATAGTGATCCTCCTGCCTCAACCTCCTGAGTGCTGGGATCACTGGTGTGTACTACCACTCCTGGGAAAAATCCAATTTTAAAGTTGTCTGGGTCGTGATCAGGCTAGATAAGCAATGTTTCATCTACCATTTAGCATTACCATTTACCATTTTTCTTCTAGCTTCAAACTTTAGAGAAGGAACAGCCTAATAGGCACTCTTTTCCTAAGCACTTTTATATACTCATCTCCTTTCTATCCTAGAATTTTTCTATTAAACACTGGCATTACACTTAAAAACACAACTTCCAACATGACTAAAATTAGGTAACAGTAGATTTTACAATAACATATTTGTTTCTTTCATCTGGATTTAGCTTTCTAAACAATTCACTCCCTTTCGTATTAACAACTTAAGTATCAATAGTGTGAATTTAGTACTAAAAGAAAGAGCCTGGGAATCTCTGGATGGGGGAAAATTCATCATATAATAACTAGAGTAAACCATCTACCCTTGCAGCGAGGTATGCTGAGCTGTGAGAAAATGCTGCTTTCTGTTTTTAGTAGCATTGAGCTGCTGCTGTTACCTGAACATGCTGGCTTTGTGCAAGCTCCTCTTTCCTGCGTTTCATGAGCTCTTTTCTCAGATCTTTAGGCGCTTTCTCCACTTCATTTAAAACCTACAGTGTATAAGCATGCAGGAAGTGGGGAAACAGTGCTTTCTCCACAGCAAGCAATTACGTGAGAAGACAAGCTGCAAGCCAAGTATTAAAGCCGCTCAGGAGTTCCTTTCAACATGCATCAGTGTTAGTTGTGTGAAAAGGAAGAAAAGGACAGAGCATGCTTAATTTCAGGGCCGAAAGCAACACTCAGCACATAAAGGTTAATTAGATGCTTAATTAGCCACATACTTTCTCTTAAAGAAAACGAAGGCAATCAGTGAAGGGTAACTTGCAGCACTCCTGCTGAACTAAAGGTGATAAACTCAACTGGCCTTAACAGTTTGTAAAATTAGATTGACACTGTTTGAAACAGGGAACATAAGAAAAACTACCACTTATAAAAGTGCAAACTTTTATAACTGGCTTGATAATACCAAAGAAATAATTCTATATGAAATCCACTTAATGAGAAAGGGGGAGGGAGGGAAAGGAGCTCTTAGAATTTGCAAAGGAGAACCAAATGGACACAAATTTTTCCATTAAACACACCTTTTTATACAGTGTGATAAAAACAAACATGTCTGATGACTTTTTAGGATGACAGTAACGTTCTCCTTTGCTAATAATTTAAGCCATGCTTCTCACCTTTCTAATCAGTAGTACAAACAATGAAAGTTTAGTAAACTCTGATTTATTATGCCTCTAGTATATTTTATAATGCCTTCTTTAAATCATTTCAAAATCCTAGATAAGAATTCCATTTACAATAGCTCTATAATCTAAGTATGAGAAACAATCATGTGTCTGTAAGTAGAAGCACCAAAGAAACCAGATTCCAGATCACCACATGCCATCAATGGTCAGAAAGACTAATTCTGATTTAACATAAGTGTATCTAAAATTTCCTATCAGTAATCTCTCATGAAACCAAATCACCGATAAAAGAAAGAGACTCCCCAAATGCAAGAAGTTTAGCAATAAAGAAAAAATACAATTACTTAAAATATTCATTACATGATCTCAAACATGCTGACTACCTGAAACTCTAACTCAAAACATTGACTGACCAGAAACCTATTTATTTAGAATATCACATATATTTAAGTAATTTGATACAAAGAATAATCCTTAAATAAAGATTACAAATACCCTAAGGAAACTAACAAATATTCCTGTAATGTTATATACAGTAGTTGTATACAAAGCATAATAAACGGTAACAAAGTTCATTTTTAGAAGAGGTAGCCATTTCAAATAAAATTATGTGCCAACACAGTTTACTAACATTCAACTCTATTCTACTTAGCACAACTGAAGCGTGCCCTTAATTAAGACTGAGCAGAGTCAGGGCGACTGCTCCTACATAAAGCATAGGAGGTATAAGGAATTTTACATACTTTCTACTTTTGTCCTCAGAATATAAAATGTTAAAGTCACTGAATCTGGGAAACTAAGATGTGTAACAAAAATGAAAATGGGGGCTGGGGAGATCGCTCAAGGGCACAAGTGCCTGCCTGGAAGGTGCAAGGTCCTGAGTTTGATCCCCGTTTCCATCAAAAAAAAAAAAAAAAAAGAAAGAATGAAATTGGTTGAGATTTTCAAATTCTAATCCTAATAAAGTTATTTACAATTATTTTCCTGGGATCTTTTGTAATATTAAAAGGTAAATCCACCTCCTATGCTGATGATATAGCATAAATCACAACATTATCTCTGAAAATTCCTTAGATGTAAAGGTCTTATGGTTTTAATTTGGTGATTAAAAGACATAATGAATGCAATTCTTCCTTATGAATCAGTGATAATCTTTTACAGAAAATATTACTGCAAATACATTTTATAACAGTTTGGAACCATACTAGGAAAGACAAAGAATTCATACTAATCAAATGATCTAAAGATATTTTCCACTTTTAGTTTCTCGAAATACCTCCAAATTTAAGCTTATAGATACTATTTCAAATTTCAAGCTACTCAACAGTCTTTGGATGGCAAATGAGTAACATTAATCAAAAAAAATGTGCTAAAACTTTGAATTAAAGACAACAGATAAAGCCGGTTGTGGTGCCACACGCCTGTAATCCCAGCACTGGAGAGGCTGAGGCAGGAGGATTGGTGCGAGTTCGAGACCAGCCTGGGCTATGAAAGTGAGCTCAAGACCAGCCTCAACTGCATAGCAAAACCCTATCTCAAAAAGACAAAAAAAAAAAAAAAAGACAACAGATATAAAAATAAATTGTTGATACACACTGGCAAATACCAATGAAGGTTTAGTGAAAAATACTGTCGCATAAGGTCTTGAACATGATATTAATAAAAGAGGAATAGTAGGCTGGACTATGGATTAGTCTTAATTTGAAGACTCACTTAGGGTTGAGCTAGAGGAAGTATTTTGGATTGGTAGTTAATGAACTAATTATGCCACAAAAGCCTCTTTTTTCCCAGTTTTCTTGGTAATAAAGAGCGAGGGTATTCTTTCCTTTTTTTTCCTTTTTCCTTTCCTCCCTCCCTTCTTCCTTCCCTCCCTCCCTTCCTTCCTGATTTTCAAATACTATTTTTATACCAAGAGAATAACTGTTCTCTTGGTACTTTTTAAGTTTAAGTCAATGTTGTCTTCCAGTGTTAAAGGCACCCCTAGCCTCTGCATTGACTTTCCATGGCATATAAAGGAGTGGACCACCCATCCTAGCCAATTTAATTAGGTGTCAATTCACACTTTCAATTTTTTATGCAATCTGATGAGTAGATGAGTTCAAATTTAAAATTCTTAAAGACACACTTATTGTAACAAATTGTTATGTATTAGTACTGCAGTTTTCAATAAAGATTGACTTGTGTTGCAAAAAAAAAAGCAAGGGTAACATCTGCTCCTACTACTACCATCCTGGACCACAGTGGGGAGAAAGAATAAAGAAGCAAATGGAATCTATTAAACTACCAGGTACTGCTCCTACTTCCTTAAGCTGTCTTAAATTTACATTTCAAATATTTTTCTAATAATTAAAAACGGTAGTTAGACATACCTCCTTCTTTCGATTCTTTAATATATTCTGAAATTTGGACAGCTCCTTTTCTTGTTCTCCTTTAATGCGTTTGGCTTCATCTCGCAAGCGATTTGTGTGTTCCTGCTCTAGTCGTTCAATAGTCTGTTTCTGCTGCTTTTCTAGATTCTCAATTTCTTGGTCATATTGTCGCTTTTTATTCTGTAAAATATAGCTTAAGATGATTTAACGTTCCTAATATGCACACTAGTTGATTAAACTGAAGATATTTTCTAGTATTTAAAGTGGTGTAACTCAGTACTGAACAAATTGAAGGGCTCACCTGAACTCACTTTAATAATGCAACATTATTCATCATTTTGAAATTTACTCTCCGTGAATAGTCTTAAAGTAAGTACCCTATGGTACTAAAACAAATATTTTATGATTATAGATCAACTATTTCAACAAGACTCTTACTTATACTGTGTAAGACTTGAGTAGGCAATTCTGGCTAGATACATAATTAAATATTGCAAAAAAATTTTACGAAATATAAAAGCAAAACATTCAGGAAAATATCTGGAAGGAAAAGAGACAGTTTTCACATAGGCTTGGAAAAGAAAACACAAATACTATAAAAATACACAATGAAAACAAAATTTTCGTTGGAATCTATAGCTAGCTACCACATAAAATCAACACCCCCATATTTCACGCAAAACAATCCTCACCATTTAAAATTACACAAGACTATATGCAAACTCAAAAAATTTATTTCCAATATTTCTTTCCTAACCTATACTATGCTAGATGATCAACACATATTAATAAAATTTTGTATCACATTACTAATTCCTTCTTAAATTTTGAGCACAAGAAAAACTCAGAGACTCAGTAACAACTTGCCTTAACTAATTAGCCCTGTTTTCAATAGCAGCAATGAACCTGGATATGGATATGGAGCCTTTCCTATAGGATCCAAAGAAGAAAGAATATTTAGAAAAAGCTCCTGAGAAGTTCTAATACTTAGCCCAGCTTGAAGACAACTGCTTTCGCTGTAGACTGCTTTAAAACCTTAGATTCTAAACTGAAACACTGAATTAAGTCACTAACAGACACATAAGAGCTCTTTTGCTTCATGTTTCCAAGTCTTCACGACAGACTTGAACTGGCAAAAAAACAAAGACCCTGTCACACCATAAGTCAGTGATAACACAACTGAAATCGGAAAATTCTTCCAAGAGAAAAGGACTAAAAAAAAAAAAAAAAGGTGTTCAGAACACTGAAGAGTAAAGGCTGGAAATATATTACAAAATCAGAAAAATCTAATGATTCAGAACAAATTCTAAAACCTATGAATGGTTTGGTTTTTAAATATCATCATTTGTAATCCCAGCACTCGGGAGGCTGAGGCAGGAGGATCGGGGTGCGAGTTCGAGACCAGCCTGGGCTACAAAAGTGAGCTCAAGGCCAGCCTGAACTGCACAGTGAGACCCTGTCTCAAAAAGACATATATATATCATCATTAACAAAATGGTACAATAATCTAAGGTGTTACCATCATTTCTTGCTCAAAGCGCCGGAAAATTTGCTCTCGCTGTTGCTGCAGTTTGCCATTGAGCTGCTGTTGAGCTCTTTGCTCTTCTTTTTGAAGAAATCTTAATTCTCGAAGCTCCTGACGTCTGACAAAAGTAATGACAAAGAAGGACACTGCAAAAATTACATCTTGGAACCAATACATTTGGGTTTGGGGGTTTTTTTTTTACAAAGCTTTAAAAATTTAGCACTCATGGGGCTGAAGCAGGAGGATCATTGTGAGTTCAAGGCCAGTCTGGGCTACAAAGTGAGTTCAAGGCAGCTTGAACTACACACTAAAACCTGTCCCAAAAGGACAGAAAAAAAAAAAAAAAAAAGTTGTTTCTCTACTCACCTAAGAAACCTCAATTCCTCTGTTTTTGAATCACTATCCGTAACTATCTTTGACGTTGTGACACTCACTTCTACACCATCAACAATAAATTTGCGTGTTTTCTTCAGTGTTTTCTTCTGTCTTCTTGTTTCCTACGTGAGATTTTAATTAGGCATTCAATACAAAATACTGGATGTAAACCAGGCGTGGTGGTGCACGCCTGTAATCCCAGCACTTGGGAGGGTGAGGCAGGAGGATCAGTGTGAGTTCAAGACCAGCCTGCGCTACAAAACTGTGCTCAAGGCCAGCCTGAACTGCACAGCAAGACCCTGTCTCAAAAGACAAAAAAAAAAAAAAAAAAAAAAAAAAAAAAAAAAAAAAAAAAAAAAAAAAAAAAAAAAAAAAAAAAAAAAAAAAAAAAAAAAAAAAAAAAAAAAAAAAAAAAAAAAAAAAAAAAAAAAAAAAAAAAAAGGAAACAAAATACTGGATGTAGAAAACACATTATTTGAAAATAAAATAGTGGAACAACCATGAAGAATATAAAGTAAGCATACTAAGTAATACCGCTGTTCTAGGAAACCAGCTACATTACCTGAAATCTCATTGGAGTTACATTTAACTTCACAGAGGAAATCAAATCTTTTAAAAAGTGAGAAATAATGTGCATGTAAAACTTTTATGACAGTATATAATTATATACAAGCAATGACTTTTACATGTCAATTATTTTTTCATCTTTCCCCTTTTGTGAGTCGAAGATACTTCTGCTTCTTCACTGACAAAACACTTAAAAATGAATTCCTTCAGCTAGATGCTGCAGTATGTATGTGTAATCCCAGCAAAAGAAAAGCTGAGGCAGGAAGATCACTGCCAAGTCCAAGGCCAGCCCGGGCTACAGAGTGAGACCCTGTCTCAAAAAACTGTGAAAAAAAATTTCTATGGCTCATCCCTTGGAAAACTAAAGCATTGGGTCTGAGTGTAGCTGGGTATGTTTTTTGAAAAAATTTTTGGCATCAAAATCTATTTAATGAGTACAATGCATCCACAGTACTCCTCTACACGAACCAGAGCTAGATGTGCTATGTCACAGTGACTAAAAGGA
This sequence comes from Myocastor coypus, assembly GCA_004027025.1. Classification (NCBI taxonomy): domain Eukaryota; kingdom Metazoa; phylum Chordata; class Mammalia; order Rodentia; family Myocastoridae; genus Myocastor; species Myocastor coypus. The sequence continues at coordinate 59,766 of PVJA010002500.1, forward strand.
TGGTGTGCTACTATTCCCCTATACAAGATCAACCCACTGGGGCCCGGCAAGATGACTCAGTGGTCTAAAGCACCTGCTTAGTAAAGCTTAGGCAGCTGCAGGGACCACGGTTTGATCCCCGGGCACCACATGCTGAGCCAGCCCTGCCCTCAGGGCAGGCTGAGCCGGCCATAAAAATAAATAAATAAACAAAAAAGTTCTGAAACAAAAAAATAAAATAAAATTTAAAAAAGATCAACCCACTAGCTAGCCACTGCCTAAAATTTCTTATCAAGACCAAACTCTGTTTCTCACCAGGTACCCACAAGTTTTAAAATGCAAATAGAAATATTATGAATAAACATTCTTGTAAGTACATCTTGGCAAATAGATTAAGTATAGAGAGCAGAAGGGTAGAAAGTAGAAAGCAAAACTGGAAGGTGAGATCACAAAATTTAAAATGCATTAGAATTTAACATCTGGCACCCTCTGATCACCCTCTGCAGCCTCTGGCTCTCCTGTGCCACCCCTTAGTTCCCTACATCCTCCTGGTCTTCTCCCTAAACCTGGACTACAGTCACTGCCCAAACTTTCTGTAAAATCTAATGCTGGCAGGCTCGAAAAAGCAATTCTACTCCTTTGTCCCCAAATTTCACATTCCTTCAACTCTTAATTAGGTATAATTAATACTGCCTTAATTCTCACAAAAAGTATTTGCCATTGTAAAAGAGGCTATTACATAATTCTGATTGAAGGAATTTCATTTGTTTTGTTTCTTTGAGGTTTTTTTTTTTTGGGGGGGGGGAGTATATTTGGTTGCTACAGGGTCGCATCACGAAGCACAAACTGCCCAGTGCTGGGATTACAGGAATGCACCATCACGCCCACTCTAGGGGTGGGGCTCGAACAGTGGTTCCTGCACTTGCCTAAACTGACCTGAGCAGGGGCTTTAGTTCACTGAGCTATCTCATGGGCCTGTGGAGGAAATAATTTTGGGTTGGTAGAATTCCAATCAATGAAACACTGTAAACTAAAAAAAGGAAAGAATCCAGGCAAGACATAGAATCCTCTGTAATAGCTAGGCAAGGTAACCAGTCCTGTCCTGGACTCCCATCACTAAGGTAAGTTTTCCTGAGTTACTTCTGAATCTTCTCCTCTGTTGCTTATAACCCAAAGTCTCTAACAAGTATTTCCCATAAGACAGTCTATGAGTCACCTGCACTGGAATTCTGTGGGCCTTTCTGTTAAGATATTAATTCCTAGGACCAATTCTAAAAAGCTCTACATGTACTATGGTTGCAGGTGGGTAGTGTGTTTTACCTGCCATGGTACTGTAGGAGCAGCAGGGCTATATGGAAGCAAGACTGGTCACCTGAAGGAGCCAACTGTGGGACAAAGATTGTTCATAGCCTAACATGCTTTAAAAGGAGATCATCTATGGCTGGGCATGATGGTGTACAGCTGAGGCATGAGGACCACTGCAAGTTTAGGACCTGCCTAGGCCACAAAGTGAGCTCAACCCGAGCTGAATTACATAGCGAGACATTGTCTCAAAAGAAAAAATGAGAAAAGAGAGAGGAGACAGGAGACAGGGGACAGGGACAGGGAAGGGGACGGGGACAGGGGACAAGGGAAAGGGGAGAGGGGAGAGGAGAAGAGGGAGGGAGAGAGAAAGGGAGAGTAAAGGGGAGGGAGAGTGGGAGGGAGAGAAAGGGAAGGGGAAGGAGAGAGGGAGGGAGACGGAGAGAGGGACAGAGAATTCTTTTAATTTTATAGTTCTTTCATGTTAGTGAGCAGTACTACATTTTCACCTAGGTATGCACACTAAACTATCTCATTTGTATCAGATTTGCAAAAAAAATAAGCAAATGCTAAGTAAAATTTTAAAGATTACAACCAGAATCTCTCTTTAGTTCTTTTTAACTGATGACTTTCATAGCTCAAAAGAATCCAGAGGGTTATGATTACACTGCTTTAAAAGTGTCTTAACTGTAAGAAATCACTAAAATCTAAACTGCCAAATAACAAAGAAAAACCTAAAAAAGAGTCTATATCCACTTACTTGTAAAGACATTGACCCGTTGTCCTTACTTTTACTTAGGAAGCTAGAGATGGATAAATTCAGGTCAATGCTGCTATTATCAGCAGTGGAGCCAGTGCCTGAATCAGTATCATTTTCCTTCTGATTCTCAGATTCCAGTAGCAGCATAGTTTCAGTTTTTAATAAAGCACCTGCTTCTCCCTTATTCGGTGCATCTTCAGAGTTGATGCTAATACGGGGAACTGGAACAGGCTGAGGTTCACTGGGCTGTGCAGCTGGAGGAACGTGAGGCTCTGTGTCCCCTGGCACATCCAGTGGGGCTTCTTCCTTCTCTGCATCTGTCTGAGGAACAGCTCTGTGAGCACCCTGACTGTCATTCCCGACAGCCTCTCCATCAGTGCCCATCGCTGCACTTCCCACCTCTGTTTCTTCAGTGCCACTTGACTCGGTGACTTCAACTTCATTTGATTTCCCACTGGTCTCTAGTATGTTCTCTGAATTGATGGGCAATTGTTTCTCGTGCTTATTTTCCACAAATTTGTGATCTACATCATTAGTGCCTGTGATTTCTGTAACAGGAGAAACACCTTCGCTGCCACTAGCTGTAGGGCCCTCTGGGACCTTCTTTACCAATGTCTGCACTCCCTCCCTCACTTCTTCCCCATCATCATTCTGCACACCCTCAGTGTTGTTTTCAACTGTCTTCTGAGCAGCATCTATTTCTTGATTTTTTCCCACCACATCGTCTGTATCACTGATAACATTTTTCTCAGTTTTATCATCCTTACCCAATTTCTCGTCTGTGTTTTCCTTTGTATGCACAACTTCACTGTCAATTACATGAATATCTACCTCTTTTTCACCAGTCTCTTGAGATACTAAATCAACCGTATGAATAGTGGTATCTTTGCTCTCTTCAGATCTTACAAGTTTATCTTCAAGTAGTGGCTCCTTTTCCTGATCCCCCTCTTCCTCAGGTTTCAAGATCGCACTACTCTCTTTTCCTTCACTGACTGAATTCATGTCTACCATTTCTTGGTCTTCTGTGTCAGGCAGACTATCAAGCTTGGGTCTCTTCTCCCTTCTGTCATCCTCCTGGAGTTCTGCCACTCTGTCAGGGACCTCAGTCACAGCTCCTGCCTGTGTGTCATTCACATGTTCCTCAATACCCTCCTCAGTCTTTTCAGGCCTATCAGTGCAAGGTTTTTCACTAAGAACTTTGCTGCTTAAGTTATCTTCAGAAGTACTGTGTTCTGTTTTTTCTGAGACAGACTCCAAAATACAAGCATTCTGTGAAAGTTTATCTTCCTCAGAGCTGGCAATACTAAGGTCAGAGGAGGCACGCTTATTTGTTGGTATCGGCTAAAAAAGACAGTATATTTTAGTGTTAAAACATGACTTCAAGACAATAATAAAAACAATGTTTTGCGGGGATAACCTGCTCAGGACTCCCCTCCTGTTCTCTCTGAGAAAGGAGCTTTCTTTCCCCAAATAACTCTGTTCTGCTCAGAAAAAAAAAAGTTTATACACATAACAATTATCTGATACCTGCATTCAGTAAAAGTTGAGGTTACACAAATAAAGATAATTATTCAGTAATAAATGTAAATAATAAAATAGTTTCAACCAAACATGACAAAAATGGGTAGCAAGGACTATACTTGTTATTCACCTCCAAAATTGAAGGTTTTCTTCTATTTTTCAGATTAGCCCTTAAGATACAGGTGCAATCATATCTCAAAACTCTACTCCCTTTTTTTTTGGGGGGGGGGCTGAACTCAGGCTCTTGCACTTGCCGCAAGTGCTTATTCTACTGAGCAATCTCCCCAGCCCCTCAAAACTCTACTTGTAAAAACTCACTAAAGGAAAATTCCTTTCAAAATACTGACCAGAGAATTTTCTATTTCCTCATCATCATCTTCCTCTTTGCCATCTTCAACTTCTTCTGTTACCTCAGCCTTTGCCTCTGCTATCAATTCTCGAATTGGTTTGTTGGAATCAATAGTCACAAAGGGATGCTGTTGAGCATTAAAAAGAGAACACTCAGTAACAACTGCAATACCCTGTAAATTGAGTGTCCAGCACATATGAAACACATCCTAAAACACTAAATAAAAATGTAGTCTCCTGTAGAAAAACCACAAAGAATTGCATAAGATGTTATACCTGGAAAGGAGGAGAGAGAAGAGACTGAGCAAAAGTCCTGATTTTCAGAAACCAGATTTGTCAAAAATGTTGACTTACACAAGCATTTTTCATTTTGCCTGAAAATTTTATAATTAACTAAAACTTAAAACAAATCAGTATATCATTGGTTCTTAAAATGTAACAAATATTTATATAAATCACATCAAAACCTCCATTTTTACAAAATCACAAGACTCTTTAGAATTGAGAAGCATCTACAAATATCTGTTTTGTTTTTGCGATGGCTCTAATGTTCTTGAAGAAGGTATTTCATCCACTGAGTAAAGAAGACATACTCAGTACATAGCAATATCTGCCACAGGTCCAGGCCTTCGAAAGAGACATCAACACAACACGACCTGCTGCTGTCAAACTCATACTGTCCCTATCTTACCTGTAGTAGCTGAGATGTAGTCCACCTGGCATCCACATTCTTTTCTAAGCATTTCTTTAGAAAGTCCTTAAAATTTGAAGACCTTCAAAATAAAATTTTAACAATGATATTCAAATAAAATTCCTTGGCAAATGAGGCTTAAGTTTCATTAAGTAGGAACGGTATTGGTATTAGAAAACCAGCTAAAGCTGGGCATGGTGGCGCACGCCTGTAATCTCAGCACTTGGGAGGCTGAGGCAGGAGGATTGATGTGAGTTCGAGACCAGCCTGGGCTACAAAAGTGAGCCCAAGGCCAGCCTGAACTGCATAGCGAGACCCTGTCTCAAAAAGACCAAAAAAAAAAAGAAAAGAAAGAAAACCAGCTAATAAAATTTTATAAAACTTTTTCTTCTGAATACATACACTAGAAATAAATCTAAACAGAACATAGTTAGACATAGCCATATATTCACAAGTATATCAAAAATTCTACTATACCAAATTCTACAAATATACATCAACCACATATATGCCTCACCTTCTCACAGTATAGAAAATACCTTTTTCTGCAGCATGCAATTCATTTAAATTTTTAAATATGTGAAAAATTTACAACTGTTTTTATAGTCCTTAGTGTGTGTGTGGGGGGGGGTGTGTGCCAGGAATCCACTGAACTCAAGACCTTGACTTGCCAGGCAGGCACTCTAGTCCTTAAATCTTAAAAATACATCCAAAATCATTTGGGTAATTCACATGGTATTCGTCCCATATACCCAAATTAAATATCCTTGGAAAATTAAAATAAACAACAAGTTTTGCTTCCTAAAAATCTTGGTTTAGGGGCTGAGGAGATAGCTCAGCACTCTAAGTGCCTGCCTTGCAAATGCAAGGACCCAGGTTCAATCCCCGGTACCATACACTGTGTCAGCCCCCGGCCTGGGCCCACTGAGTCAGCCACCAGGATAGGGTACAATGGCACACACCTATAATCCCAGCACTGGGGAGGCTGAAACAGGAGGATCACTGAGTCTGAGTTACACAGTGTGACCCTATACCAAATACATAAATTAAGAAAAAAAAAAATCTTGGTTTAGAATGGCTTACCATCTTGATGGCTGTGCTAAAGTAGGAGGCTCAGATTTTGCAATTTTTAGCAGCACCCGCATTGGATTTAACTCATGATGAGGTGGTTCTATCTCAGCCATTTCTATTAAAGTGATGCCCAGGGACCAAACATCAGCTTTGTAGTCATATGGTCTGTCCTTTGATGTCTCACACATGACCACTTCAGGAGCCATCCTAGGAAGAGAGAGAATTTGAAGTTAAGATGTTAAAATTAAACACAGCTGTTGAAAACCACAGGCCAGAATAATAAACTATAGGGACAGCTGGGAGTGGTGATGCATGCCCATAATCTCAACACTTAGAGGAGTTTGAGGCAGGAGGATTGCTACTGAGTTTGAAGCCAGCCTGGACTATAGTGAGTTTGAGGTCAGCCTGAACTGCAAAGTAAGATCTGTTTCAAATAAACAAAAGTTAAAAAAAAAAAAAAAAAAACCTAATGTGGACAAAATTAACCAGTAGTAACAACTGCTAACCATGCATTGTGGTGAACACCTACAATCCGAGCACTCTAGAGCTGGAGGAGGAAGATTACAAGTTCAAGCCCAGCCTGGGCAACTTAATAAGGCCTGCCTCAAAATAAAAAATAAAGGGCTGGGGATGTAGCTCAGTGTGAAAGTTCTGAATTTTGGATCTCTGTTCAGCAAAAAGAGCTGCTGACTAATATTGTAAGTTCCCCAAAACTGATACCTACCAATATGGTGTGCCAATAAAGGAATCCCTCCTTTGAATTGTCCTTGTGTTTTTAGCTGATACTCCAAAATCGGCTTGAAATAAATAATTATACAATAATAGCATTAGTAACAGCTTTTAAACATAGTTAACTATACTCAACAGAGAAGTGGAAGGGAGCATTTCAAATCTTCAATAACTATATGCTAAAATAAATTTTCTACATTCTAATCTTGACCACTATCTACCACCTTCCAAAAACACTACCAAAGTTTCCATAATAAATAAATTTAATGTTACCACTTTCATATAGCTTCAAATAATATTCTTCAAAATTGAAAACAGAAATGTTAAAACAGCTTATACGCTTCAAAAAAACCTAATTAGTGCTATGTGTTGTAATTAAATCACTAGACACTTTTATAGTGTGAAAAACAAGTTACATTCAAGCGGCCTTTATGACAGCAGCCTTACCAACTTCCTCATAAAAAGGAATATTAGGAACATTACATTTTCTCATTTAAGCTATAATTAAGAATAGCAATGTAGGAGCTAGGGAAATAGTTCCATGACTCAAGTGCCTGCCTGGCAAGTACAAGGTCATGAGTTAGAACTCCGGTCCCGCAAAAAGAAAAAAAAAAAAGGAATAACAATATGACAGTTTTATCAGTTATTAATCCCAGCTTTTCAGTTTAGAGCCCTCATAACTATCAAAGGACTAACTTAACTACTAAATAAAAGAATGAAGCATTTCCCTGTCTTTCTTGCATGAACTGCAGCCCTAGATAACTAATTTACAATAATAAATTAAGATAAAATTATATTTAATTATCAAAATAACAAATGAAAACAGCTTAGAATTCATTCTTTTGGGTTATAGCTGGACTTGTTTGTAATGCTTAAAACAAAAGAAAGGTCAGAAGTGGACAGTGTGTGCCTTCATGAACACAAAAGCCATTGCATGCTGCCTAAGGCTCAGACCTGAGACTCACCAAACCTTCAGATTCATCTGCCAATGTGAAGGAAACGAAGACAAACTTTACTGAACCACTACAAAAATACAAAATACCAACAGAGAAAAATGTTTCAGGTCAGTCAGCCTATGATCAGTTGTGGTAAATCCACAGCATGGCTGGGTTTTTTGTTTGTTTGTTTTTGTATTGGTTTAAGACAAAAAATGTTAATATGTAAGGTTTCTTTTTTCTATTTGAGACACCTTGGGCTGGCTTTGGACTCACGATGTAGCCCAGGCAATCCTCCTGCCACAGCCACACAAGTGCTGGGGTTGCAGGTGTGCACTACCATGCCCAGCTGAGTTTTTTCTAAACTAAAACCTCAATATTCAGATTTAATTGCTCATCTCTAAAAAGTTCACCATCACTGGCCTCGGTGCATAAATCAATGTTTCTCACCTTTCTTTTAATCAATACTCTCCTTTAGGAGTACTAAAAATAATTTTTCCTTATCCTTCCTGCACTCCTCAAATTTTAATATCACAGATATACTGTATTTGTACCATACGACTCTGAGGTAGCAGTTGCAAACCACTGTAATATATGTTTGTTTGTTTTGCCCTCAAAGAATCAAGTATGGTTCCCATGGGCTGAGGAGAAAGCTCAGCGGTCTAAACTCTTGCCTCACAAGTGCCAAGGACCCAGGTACAATTCCTGGTTCCACTTGCGATGATGACCCCAGAAGCCCAGACACATGCTGGCCAGGAAACTGGGTGTATGGCACATGCCTATAATCCCAATGCTGGGGAGGCTGAGACAGGAGGATCACTATGAATCTGAGCTGCATAGTGAGACCTGTATTAATAAATGAAATTTAAGAAGAAAATACATTTTTTAAAAAAAGTATTGCCTCTTGGAGATGATATAGCCCGCAGAAGAATATATAAGAGGATTGACACAGAAATTAAGGAAAATTCAAAAGAAAAATTGTATGTGGGCAAGTTTAGACTTTTAACATCTAAACACAGGGTGATGAACACAAGATAAATGAGTCATTAAAAAAAGAAAAAAGAAGTGGGCAGGTGTGGCAGTAATCCCAGCACTTAGGAGGCTGAGGCAGGTGGGTAACTGTGAGTTTGAGACCAGCCTGGGGGCTATAAAGTCTCAAAGCTAGCCTGAACTGTACGGTGATATCTTATATCAAAAAGACAAAAAAAAAAAGAGGAAGTTATTATTATAAAAGTCAGAGTATAGAGAAGGAAAAAATGGTGTTACAGCTGCTGTCTACATATCCCCAACAAAGCCTCACACGGGCATTGGGGCAGGCTTGACTGATTCATGATCCAATGTTGGGATTATGGGTGCGAGTGCTACACCCTCCCTTGGGTAGGTAATCTGCATACAGTACAAGGAAGGGAGACAGCCTTTGTGAGCTGCCACAGCCACTGTCCCTCCCTTTGCTTTTTGCTATTTTCTGTCTCCATGAATTGCTGCCTTCTGTCATGTGCCTTGAAGCCAGCCAAGTGTGGCCTGAAACCTCCACAAACCATGAGTTTATTAAACCTTTCCTTCCTCGATTTTGGGTGTTGGGTATTCTGTCCCAGCGAGAAAATTGGGACAGATGGAGGGTGAGATGGTCACATGGAAGCAACTTGAGGTGTCTGACATTGATTGATTTCTTGATGTAGGTGACTTCAAGATTTGTGTCTATAAAGGGACTAAGTCACTGAACTAGTTTTTTGTGTGGTTTTAAGTTTATGTTACAATTAAGAAGGTTAAAATTTATCACCTGTTTCAATGTCAAGATAAAGTAGAATGATTATAATCAATGACATACTTATGGTCTTCAAATATGTTTTGTCTTTTTAATACCCTTCCAAAATACACAAACTCAGACTTCATCACTAGATTTCTTAAAACTTGCTTGAAGGCTATTGAGAGAGCTCAGGAGACCAAGAGCCTACTTAGACAAAGGCATGAACTGTGGTTTGATTCCCAGTACCATGTGCTGCACCAGCCCCACCCTTGGCTCCCTAAGCCCACCAGACAATCAGGGTTAGTGAAACACACAGGACTATAACCTCGACACTGGGGAGGCTGCAAATGGGGATCACTACAAGTCTGAGCTGCTTAGTGACTACCGGCACCAAATACATAAAAATAAATACATAATAAATAAAATTTCATATCTTGGAAATATGTAAGTAGGGACATATCTCTTCCTTCTATTCATCCCTAATCTAAAATCTGTATCTCATCTTTTCTTAGGGAAAGTTAATCATTTATTTCATTATAAAAAATTTAAAAGCTAGTCCTTGTACTTAGTTATTTTTTCAAACCTAAGGATATTTTTCTAATTTAGCCAAAGGTATCTATCCTATCAACAGAACATAAAATTAAGTGCTGAAAAAGATCTGCTAGACACAAATTCTGTAAAGAAAGGAAAAACTGAAGCCAGGAACAGTAGCACATGCCTCTTGATTCCAGCCCTCTGAAAAGTCGAAAGACGGGAGGACTTTGGTCTGGGTAACCTCAGTGACTTAGTCACTGAAAGATGAAAGGTCATCTCAAAGGTCTGGGGGATCACCACAGTGAAAAGACCCTGGGATCAAACTTCAAAAAAAAAAAAAAAAAAAAAGGAATAATACTCTATTATATTCTAAAAGCAAAATATTTACAAGTTCTAAGTCTATGCAGAAAAGTTTAAGGAAAAAGTTTTAACCATATTTTTTTAAATTTGCCCTTTTGAAAATAAAAATCCATCCTCTCTTACTTTTTTAAAAACTGTCTTTAAATTAGGTGCCTATACCTAATTCTGGGAGCTAACGAACATCTAAGGCAGTGGTTCTCAACCTTTCTAATGCCGTGACCCTACAATACAGTTCCTCATGTTGTGGTGACCCCAAACCAAAAAATAATTTTGGTGGCTACTTCAAAAGTATAATTTTGCTACAGTTATGATTTGGAATGGCTTTAGGTGACCCCAGTGTTTTGGTCATTCGACCCCTACCAGGGTCATGACCCACAGGTTTAAAACTGCTGATCTAAGGAAATGTTTAAAAAGTTAGTAAAGATTCTCTATGTTTCACATATTAAACTAGTAATAAAATAACACTAAGTCACAAACATGTGGGTAACTCTCAACACAATTTCAAAAAACGTTTTAGATGAACAACTTACCCAACTTAATGTCACCATCTAAGGTAAACAGAATGTTGCCAGCTTTTAGGTCTCTGTGGATGATTTTATTATCATGTAGATAGTTCAATGCCTCCAAAGTCTGCTTGCAAACTACCTGTATTTGGGACTCAGTTAAAGGTCTCTCCAGTTCTGTAAGAAGAGTTTATAAAATGAAAATCTGCATTCTAACACAATGAAAGCATACCACTGCGTTTTATGCATTCCAATATATACCGTGGCTGTGGTATTGACAGTGTATACAGCAAATTTATTTTAGAGCTAAACATCTACAAAGAATAGTTTACTAACATAAAACTCAATGAAATAAATGATTAACTTTCCATAAGAAAAGATGAGATACAGATTATATATATATATATATATATATATATATATATATATATATCCTTTAAGGCTTAAAATATGAATAAAAAGATATTTACCAAGCATCACAGCATCTACTGCTCCACCTGCACAAAATTCAATGAGGATCTGCATGCAAATAAAAAAAAGTACATGTCTAAAAACTATACTGAGTTTAAAATTCTTCAATTTAGCAAAAAGAAAGTTATCAAATAATCTAGGTTATGCAATAATGTTATACTGCACATTAAGTGTTTTTCTGTCAAAAAGATAAATTTTCAATGATAAACATTTATAAAATAAAATATATGTGGAAGCATGTCCATTTTCACTAAGGACCATTTTACTGTATTCTAAATTACCACATACAGGACTTGTATTTAGTACACTGTTACACATCTATTTTATCACCATTGAAAGAAATCACTACTTTTATTTTAAGGTAACTATTATGATGTAAGTGATCAAAAATAGTGACTTTACCAATAAATTCTGCTGGGTATAGTGGCTTATGCCTATAACCCCAGCTACACGAGGCTGAAGCAAAAGGACCCAAAGTTTGAGCCTAGCCTAGGTGACTCAAGAGGACCCTGTCTCAAGAAATAAAATAATAAGAGGTTTAGCAATATAGCTCAATGGTCAAGTGTTTCTCTACCATGTGCAAGCCTTGGGTTTAATTCTCAGTAACACACACACACACACACACACACACACACACAGAGTAAATCCTGAAAATATATAAAGACTTTAGTTTCAAAAAGAAATAGAGGGCTGGGGAGATAGTTCAGGATCACAAGTGCCTGCCAGGCAAGTACAAGGTCCTAAGTGGATCCCTGCTTCCTCAAGCAAAAAAAGAATAGAAAAGAAAAGAAATACAAAGGTTCAAATCCTAACTTAATTATCATTGCTAATGGGTGCCTTCACTGACTGTGTGGCATATATGCCTTTCCTTCTTAACCTTATCACTGTTAAAATTTTGTATTCAGTGTGACTTTTACTACTGTGTCTATTATACAGCAGTCCAAATTATTTTACTGCAGTAGTCCCAAGTGAAGATGTATTATATAGGATGATTTTTTTTTTTTTTTTTTTTTTGCAGGACCAGGGCTCGAATTCACAACCTTGCACTTGGCAGGCAGGCACTTATGCCACAGAGCTACCTCCCCAGCCCCAGCCCCAAAGATATACTAAAGTAAGAGTGCAATTTCATAATAATCTTTGGAATTATTGTGCTAGAGCCTTGAACTGTACAGTATTTTAAAAGATGCTATGATAAGTAACTTTAAGTAATTTTTTTAAAAACATTTTTAAAAATTCTCTGCTCTTTTGTCTTCACTATTACAATATTTTTATAAATGTTTGCCAATTACAAACTGCTTCCAAATTAACTGAATTATTTGAAAAAAATATTTGGAAGGTATTCATTCATCTCAATTTCCATTCAGATGTTCTCTATATCGCTTACTCTTCTCTCAGCGCACTTCGCTTCTTCCCTCAAGGAGAAAAACTAAAACTTCATCTTAAAAAGTTCTTCTGATCAGACTAAGTTGGCATAAAACAAGTGACTGGCTGGTAATCATAACAAATATTAACACCTTTTTCTGTATCTTGTGCCTGTTTTCTAAAAAACAAACAAAATTTGCAAATACAACTTAGCAATCATGCACTAAAGTCGGACCTGATAACATATATGTATTTGACATTAACTATTTTAAAGTTCACTACATCACTTACAAAAACTTTAGAATAAAAAACACACTTTCTTTAAAAACACACCTTAGCCGGGCGTGGTGGCGCATGCCTGTAATCCCAGCACTCGGGAGGCTGAGGCAGGAGGATTGGTGCAAGTTCGAGACCAGCCTGGGCTACAAAAGTGAGCTCAAGGCCAGCCTCAACTGCATAGCGAGACCCTGTCTCAAAAAAAAAGAAAAAAACAAAAAAAAAAAGAAAAAGAAAAACACACCTTCAAAAAGAAAAATTATAAACAAAACACCTAATTTCATATTTTCAGAAGTTTACTATTCAATATTCTTAACCAAGGGTTTCCACCGGGATCCAATGTCTAACAATCATAATAAAACCAGGGTACAACCTAAAAATTATATGAACATGTGTTGAAGCTAAGGATAATGATGTTGTGACACTTCTGTAGATAAAGAAATAGTATCCAAATAAGTACATAAACAGAAGACGTAATACATAAAATCACAACCTCTGTAAGACAACTAACTCATTTTGGCTATCCCACAGATCAACAGAAAGCACTTACCCAAAGGTTGTTCTCGTAATAGAAAGCATCTAGAAGTTTGACTATGTTTGGGTGATCACAAGATGCTAATATATCAATCTCAACCATATAATCTTCAAGTTCCTCCTCAGATTTGGTGTCAATCACCTTTGCAGCTGCTAAAACATTGGTCTCTTTATTCTGGGCCTACAAAGTGAAGTATCAGAAATACCATGCTTAAAACGTGCCAATTTTCAATACAGTAGTTATTGGAGTACTTTTAATGTCGCAGAAACCCTGAACAGAAAGTACTGCTTTCCTGCACACTCTTCCCTTGCACACACAAAGTCCCACCCCCATCAACAGTCCACACCAAGGAGTTACACTGGGTGCAAATGATGAGACAAGGTGAGCATATCGCTCACACTCCAAATCAGTTCACAGTCCAGCTCACACCTTCTTGGGGATTTCAACAAGCAGGTCACAGGGCATATACAAGTTTTAATGCCCTCTGTGTTTGGCCTATGCACCACTCCCTTGCCCCTACTTCCTGACAATCACTTTTTTGGGGATATGGGGGATCATACTCAGGACCTTGCACTTGCCAGGCAGAAACTTACACTATCTCCCTGGCAACCACTTAACTTTTTACTGCCTCCTTGGTTTTATTTGCCCTGCCCAGAATGTCAAAGAGATGAAATCCTAAGCTATGTAAACATTTCTTTTCCTTTGGCCTTCGCTCATTTAATACATTTAATAATATGTACTTAATGTTCTTGGGGCTCTACTCATACCTTGATAGCCTATTTCTTTTTAGTACTGAATAATATTCTATCATTTAGATGTACTATAGTTTATCCATCTAAAAAGGACATGGTCATCATTTCCAACTTATGAATAAAATTACTATAAACATATGTGTAACAAGTTTCTATGTATACACATTTCCAACTCATTTGGAAAACTGCTGGATCCTATGAAGTATTTCATAAAACACTGCCAACTGTTTCCAAAAGTGGCCACACTACTTTGCATACCTACTAGCAAAAAGAGAATCACAGCAGTTCCACAGCCCCACCAGAACTTGGTGTTATTACTGTGGATTTCACTACTCTAACACATACACAGTGACATTTTATTTACAGGTGTAATTCACCTCCCATACTCTAATCTTGCACTGTGTTCCTCCCCACTGTGACCTTGAGGACAGGGTGCCTGCAGGTCAGAGCTCCTTTCCAGATAAGCTACCTTGGAACATCTGGACCTAGGACAACTGCCAGAGACCCCAGACAACCTCTAACTTTATTATAAATCTTCTTCAAGCTAAATACACCAACCCCAAGCACCACGATGACAGTTAATAGGATAATAACAATGACACAAAACAAACATAAAAAGAGCAAAGACAAGCGATATCCCAAATTCCCAGGACACCTCCATCTTCCAAGAAAAGACAGGAGTATTTCTACCCTTCATAAGCCTCTTTTTCCTCCTAATTTCTTATGCCCTCTAACAATAGCTTTTCAACCCAAAATAGGCTGAGAAATGTAGTTTTATCTATTTCTATTTCTGGCCAAGAATAAAAGTCTCCTTCATTGTTCCATTGATGCTTGGTCTGGTCATCAATTCCGTGGTCCCAGAGATGGGCAATGAATCCAGGTTCGGCTCAGAAGCTGATAACAATCCCCATGGGGCACACTGTAATATGCATATTTGCTATTTATATGTCTTTCTTGACAAGGCATCTATTCAAAATTTTTATCCTTTGTTTAAAAAACTGGGCTGGTTTTTTTTTTTTACCAGAAATCAAACTCAGCACCTTGGCTTGCTAGGCAGGCACTTGTATTATTCAGCTATCTCCCAGGCTCAATTCTGTTTGGCTTTTTCTTTGTGTATTTTAGATAACATCCCCTTTTCTGATATGTGTTTAGCAAATATTCCAGTGTACAGCTTACCTTCTCAGCCTCTTGACACAGTAATTTAAAATGACAACTTAAACATAATATTAGCTACAACCTGTTATGAACGGCGTACTATATGCATAGAGGATGGTGTTTCAAATCACCAGTTTTGCTGGGTCAGACTTCACAACCCTATCAAATTCTGGCTTTGCCACTTACTAGCTACACTGTTAGGGGCAACTTAGAAAATCCTCATTTTAGTTTACCCATGAGTGAAATTTAACTACACTTCACTAGTTTGTGAGAATTAATATAGATTTGCCAAGTGAAAAAAAATGTCATCTGATGTCTGGCATATACATTATTCTAATATGGTGCAATTATTACTATTATTATATAATACTCAAAAGAATCCCATGATATTTTATTAGCATTACTTCAAAGGATAATAAAAAATTAACTTGGGCACATAAAAAAGCTTTCTTCCCCCAGACATGTAGCCAATAAGAGTCACAAGTGGGGTTTAACTCCAACTCTATTTCCACAAACTTTTGTCCCCCCGCCTCAATCACTGCCTTTGAAGGGTATGATAACTATGCCTCTTTTCATAAGGATTACCTTGAGCTAAAGGTACTGTAGAAACAGGTGCAAAGAGGGCATTTTCATCTTACCCTTTCCCTCCTGACAAAAGGACATTGAAAAGAAAAAAAAAAAAAATCCCAGGAGAAAGATGCCCTCCTTGTATCAAAAAAAGACACACATTTTATTTAACTATAGTCCAGACAATTCTGCACAAATAAACATAATTAAAATAATTTTTATCTTTAGTCTCAACATAATTCAGCCACTTTGTCATGACTGCCTCTTTTTGTTCGACCTATGTTCAACCACGCACGCACGCATGTGCACACACAAAAACCAAATATTAAATCTGTATGCTTTCCTCCTGCTAATCTTTTTTTTTTTTTTTTTTTTTTTTTTTTGTCTTTTTGAGACAGGGTCTCACTATGCAGTTCAGGCTGGCCTTGAGCTCACTTTTGTAGCCCAGGCTGGTCTTGAACTCACACCAATCCTCCTGCCTCAGCCTCCCGAGTGCTGGGGATTATAGGCGTGTGCCACCACACCCGGCTCCTCCTGCTAATCTTAGGACACTCTGATTTCAGTCCTGTCAAGGATCTTTAAAGGACTAAGTATGGCATCTCCTATACCTTTTCCAGACTTGTGTTTCCATCAGTTTTGGCAAATTTCCTTTCTCCTAGTAATTAAACTTTCAATTTCCTGGTTTTGGTTCAATAACTTTTCATCAATCTATTAAATACAAATGAAAGACTTCACATAAGAAGTAGAAGCTAAAACCTTTGTTTTAAAATATGTACTAATTAGGTTGTTTTTTTTAAGAAATTTTTTAAAAGCCTGTATGTATGTATGTATGTATGTATGTATGCATGCATGCTATGGCCGGCTCAGCCTACCCTGGGGTGGGGCTAGCACAGCATGTGGCGCCAGGGATCAAACTGCAGTCCCTGAGGTTGCCTAAGCTTGCATAAATAAGCAGGTGCTTTAGGCCACTGAGCTATCTTGACAGCCCCAAGAAAACTTTAAATACTTCAAAAAAACTATACTATGACCTTAAAAAGAAAAAATATTACATTTTTAGGGGCTAGGGAGATAGCTTAGTAGAATAAGCGCTTGCCTGGCAAATGCAAGGACCTGAGTTCAATCCCTGGTTCCAAAAAAAACAAAAACATATAAAAAATTACATTTTGAAAAGTAATAATGAGGCATATATATACACACGCAAACATTATATATATACATACATATATATATATACATACATACATATACATATATATATATATATATATATATATATATACACATACACATACATATGTATTTGGTTGTTACAGGGTCTCACTATGCAGCTTGGACTCAAAGTGATCTTCCAGCTTTCAGCCTCCCCAGCACAGGGATTACAGGCATTTGCTACTATGCCCAGACTTTGTGGCTGGCACAGCATGTGATGCCAGGGATCTAACCACAGTCCCTATGCTTCCCTAAGCTTGCCTAAGCACATGCTTTGGTCCGCTGAGCTATTTAGCCCTCCCAAGCTTCAATAAATTTAGAAAGCTTAAATCTTTTAAGAACTTATAATTACACAAAATAAAAAAATATGCATATACAAACACGAATCAAAGCGCTATTCAAAATAGTGTTAGAAAAAACAATTTGCCTAAACATCCATTAAAAAGTTAAATCATGTAGTATAGTTCTATCATGGAAAGTTATAGTTATTAAAATAATTTACCAATATTTCTTAAAAGGGAATGGTAGCCACAACACATTACCAAATAAAAAAAATCACAGCATGAAGCATGCAATTTCATAAAAATTATAAATCAATTTTTATGTATACATGGCTTCCTAAGAAATATGAGGGGATAAGTCATTGGTAACAACAGTGGAGTTTCTGCACTTTTGATTTTCTGTGTTTCCCATTAATTTTCTTTTCTTTTCTTTCTTTTTTTTCTTGTGGGACCAGGGTTCAAACTCACGACCTTGCACTTGCCAGGCAGGCACTTGTGCCACAGAGCTATCTCCCCAGCCCCTCCCTTAATTTTTTTAATGGAAATGTATTCTTGCAGAAATAATAAAATACTTTTAAAAACCAGTATGTAGGATATTTGGGAGAGATCTATTATCTTACCTGGAGACAATGAAAATAATAAAGCAAATATTAGCTACATATGGGAATTTTCTCAAAAGAATATTGCTAAATTTTACTTTCTTTGAAAAAAAAAATAGAGACAGAGTGTAACACTAAAGTTTACAGTTCAGAGAACGTGTTTAAGATAAAAAGATAACTTCATTCTCGTCAGTGATACCACGCTAGAGTAATAGTCTAATCCACTACATTTTATCAGTTTTAGGCAGAAACACCTGCTAATTGCATTATGCTAATACTTTATCATCCAGAAGTTTTGTTATCTCTTTTGAAAGGATTCTTCTAAACAGTTTTAAACATGAATTACTACTCTATACCTACTACTGTGAATACATGAAAGACTGAATACATCTTCATATTTAAGCTCTACTCTTCTGAATCATTTCTCAGCACTGAGGATTAAGCCCAGGACTCATGTATATTAGACAAACACACCCTGAGCTACAGCTCCCACCCCTGAATCACTTTTTGGCACAGCCATCTAAAGAGTGCTCCGTACAATACCGCCCTCTAGAGGAAGAGCACTCACTCCACTACTGTCCCCAAACTTTTCTTAGAATTCAGACTCCCATTTTGCAAATTGTTATATGGATGCTTTCTTAATCCTAGCCCAAGGGCCAGCCAAATAGTAAAGCAACTGCAAGCAGGTGCAGGGGCTGGAGTGGGGGATAGAAGGGGATTCAATCCCCAGGCCTGCCATGCCAGCCCTGCCCCCAGTATGCACTGAGATGACAATATTTATTTATTTGTTTGTTTGTTTGTTTACTTATTTCAGAACCAGGGATTGAACACAGGTCCTTGCACTTGCAACGCGAACGCTTATTCTACTGAGCTATTTCCCAGCCCCAGAGAGGGCAATTGAGACTGGGTATGGTGGTGCGCAACTGTAATCCCAGCTCTTGGGGAGGCTGTAAACAGGCGGATCACTATGAGTACAATCTAGTTGTGAGACCCTGAACACCCTGTAGACCATTCCCTAAAATACACAAATAAAAATAAAAATAATCCTAGCCCAGGTGTTAAAAAAGATTTTTAATAACAACCAGAACAATCATTCTTTCTTCAGAAAATCCTAACTGCCCTCACTAAGTGAAATATTAAGGGGTTGCAAATGTATGCTGCACTGCAAGGACAGCTACATTATGACCCCTACCTAGCCAACAATTATAGCATAGCAGTGACCAAAAATTTCCCCCTTCCCAATTTCCGAGATGTCCAAAAATAACTTACAACACTTGCAAAATGTGGTATTAAGTTTGTCTCCTCAAAAAGGTACTATATACACTTAGGCAATTATTAGAACATACCCTCTCATGAGGCAGAGGAAATTAAGCCGTGTGAGATCAGCCCTTCCACACCATCTTAATGCAACACTTTGGGAAAAGAAAAGACAAGAGGAAAACTGTCCTTGGAGAGGAGCACTATTAAAATAGGAGCCCTGGTAGGAAGCCAAGGACATTTGGGATAGAGTTATAAGTCATCTTGTTTCTGCATGCTTCTACAGATGTCCTGTGAGACCTTACAGATATATTTTTTGACTTGTGAATAAAAGGGGTTGGGAAAGATACGATTAACATTAGATAATTTCTAAAGTTCATTATATACCAAATTCCAGTATCTACTGATTAAACCAGCAATAGCATCATTTGGCTTAATATAATAAACAGGAGTTACTGGGCTAGGAAGATAGCTCAGTGGTCTAAGTGCCTACCTGGCAAGCACAAGGACGTAAGTTCAATCTCCAGAGCCGCAAGCACACTGTGCTTGCCCAGAAAACAGGTGAAGTGGCACATGCCTATAGTCACAATACTGGAGAGGCTAAGACAGGAGGATAGCTACCAGTCCGAGCTGCAGAGCAAGACCCTATATCAAATAAATTTGGGGGAGGGCACGGGAGAGCTGTGATCTGTGGGCCCAGCTTAAGCAGGCATGGAGCTGTCTTGACAAAAAACATCATAAACACACGGAAATTAAATAACAACCTCCTAAATAGCCAGTGGGTCACAGATGAAATTAAAGAAGAAACTGAAAAATATTGACAATCAAACAAAAATGCACATACAACTTACTGAAACCAGTGGGATGCAATGTACTACATGGAAAATTTATAGCAGTAAATTCACAATCAGGAAAACAGAACAAGCCCAAATAAATGAGCATGCGCTGCACCTCGAGCTCCTAGAAAAAGAGCAGGAAATTATAAAGATTACAGGGGGCTGGGGAGATAGCTCTGTGGTACAAGTGCCTGCCTGGCAACTGCAAAGTCACAAGTCCAAACCCCAGTTAGAGCGGAAATTAATGCACTGGAGATGAAAAACACCGTACAAAGAATAAATGAATCAAAGAGTTGGTTCTTTGAAAGAACAAATAAAATTGATAAATCCTTAGCAAACTTAATCAAAAAAGTTAATTTAAAAATTCAAATTTATGCAATAAAAAATGAAAAAGGTAAGATCACTTACAGACACTAGAGAAATTCAGAATATCATGAATACTTCCAAAATCTTTACTGTCACAGGATGGAAAACACATAGGAAAGGGACAGTTCCTTAGATACATATGAAATACCAAAGCTGAGTCAAGAAGATATAAAAACTCTGAATAACCCAATAATGAGAAACAAAATTGAAAAGTAATAATAAAAAAAAAACCTACCAACAAAGAAAAGCCCAGGTTCTCATGGATTCACGACAGAATTCTATAAGAAATTTAGAAGAGATTTAATGCCAACTTTTCTCAAACTCTTCAATGAAATTGAAAGGGCGGCAACTGTCCCAAACTCATTCCTGCAAGCAAATGTTACCCTGCAAAGCAAGAGAAAGATCCAACTCAAAAAAGAGAACTACAGGCCAATCTCTCTAATAAATATAGATGCAAAATTCCTCAACACAATACTAGCAAACAATGCAGCAAATCATCAAGAAAATTACACATGATGATCAAGTGGGATTTGTTCCAGGAATACAAGGATGATTCAACATATGCAAATCTATAAATGTAATACACCACATCAATAGAATCAAGAACAAAAACCACATGATCATCTCAACAGATGCAGAAAAAGCTTTTGAAAAAGTCCAACACTCATTCATGACAAAAACCCTACAGAGAAGTGTAGGTCTATATCTCAATCAGACAAAAGCTATCTGAGAAACCAACAGCCAACAGCATACTTAATGAGTAAAACCTGAAGGTGTTCATTTTAAAATCAGGAAAAAGGTTTTCCACCATCTCCACTATAGTGCTTGAAACATTCACCAGAGAAATTAGATGAGACAAATAAAAGGAATAAGGATTAGAAAGGAAGTACAATTATCATTATTTGCAGATGACATGATATTCTACATACATGACCCCAAATACTCCAAGAGTCTTGGAGATTTAATCAGCAAATTCAGCAATGTAGCAGGACACAAAGCTAACAACCAAAACTCGATAGCATTTTTGTACACAAAGAATGAACACTTTGAGAAATTAGGGAAAACACGTCTTTCACAATAACATCAAAAAAAAAAAAAAAAACTTAGGAATCGATCTCACATAGGACGTAAAACATTTATACAGTGAAAATTATGGTACTCTGAGAAAAGAGACTGAAGAAGATTTGAGAAAATGTAAGAATATTCCATATTCCTGGATAGGAAGAACCAACATTATGAAAATGGCCATACTCCCAAAACTGCTATGCAGATTCAATGCAATCCCAGTTAACATACTATTAGTATACCTCACAGAGCTAGAGAAAACCTTCCTCAAATTCATGTGGAACCAGAAGACTCAGAGTATCAAAAGCGATTGAGACTGAGCATGGTGGCATGCGCCTATAATCCCACTGTTTGAGAGACTGAAAACAGGAGAATCACTAGAGTACGATCTATATAGTGTGGTCCTGTAGACCCTGTACTAAATACATAAAACATATATATGCATTACATTAGAAGGTATAATGCCTCTAAGGAGTAGGGTGCAACTCAGTGTACATACTTAGTATCTGAGAGTAAATACTTTGCGTTTGAGAAGTCCTGGGATTAATTCCCTGTGAGCATTCCACACACATACACACACACACACACACACACACACACACACACACTTATGTCTACTGCCTCAAGTTAC
>PVJA010002500.1:81707-106306 GCA_004027025.1 Myocastor coypus
AAAAAAAAAAAAAAAAAAAAAAAAAAAAAAAAAAGAATAAATACTATTCTTCAAGAAACATAACAAGGCTGGGCATGGTGGTACATGCCTATAATCCCAGCATTTGGGAGGCTGAGGCAGGAGGATTGGTGCGAGTTCGAGACCAGGCTAGGCTACAAATGTGAGCTCAAGGCCAGCCTGTAAAGCTGCATAGTGAGACCCTGTCCCAAAACGACAAAAAAAAAAAAAAAAAAAAAAAAAAAAAAAAAAAAAAAAAAAAAAAAGACAACAGTGATACAAATTTTTCTATTAAAATCTTACCATCTAATATGTAAATTCTTCACATAAAAACTTTGAAGGCTTTTTTAGTTTGTTTTCAGATGGTGCTGGAGATAGAATCTCACAGCTTGAGCACACTCAGTGTACTCTGTAACACTGAACTATAATCTCAGTCCAACATGACTTAAATGAAGAAGGTAGTTACTAAAAGAATGGAATAACAAATACCAGATATTAATTTAAAAATATAACTCCTGCTAATGAAAGATTTTCAAGTATCAGACATAAACAAAGTCTCAGTTTTCATTTTCATTAGAAATCATTACTGTTTAGCTACATTACCTATATAGGAGGCTGCACAAAGGCTTAACTTGGTCTAAATTTTCCATGTTGGCTTTATGTTTTAAATAAAATGAAAACTATACTTTCTTATATTACTCTTATTTTCTATCTACAGTTCTGCATTTCTACGATAATTTTTATGACAAATACTATTTTAATAAGGTTCTCAGATATTATAGGCTAGCAAAGAAAACAGGTATGATTTCAGTCCCTGTTGTAGTCAGGGCTTACAACAGGAAACATTTAATACAAGACACATAATTTATAGGATTATTTCATAATATTCATGCAAAGGGTTAAATGCAAGAGTGTGGGAGATCTACCCACACACTGTCAATATTCTTTTTTTTTTTTTTTGTATTTTAGGCAAGGGCCTACAGGGTGCTCAGAGTCTCACTACTAGATCAGACTCATAGTGATCCACCTGTTTACAGCCTCCTCCCAAGAGCTAGATTACAGGTGCATGCCACGATACCCAGTCTTAATTGCAGTCTCAGCATAACCTGGGGGCAGGGCTGGCTTGGAAGACCCAAGGATCAAACGCCCAGCCCTTGTGCCTGCTTGCAGGCACTTTGACTGGCCTTACCCACACACTAGAAACTCAAAGAACATACTGAGGACCTGGACCCCATGGCAATGTCCTGCACAAGTCTAGCTAAAGACCTACAGCCCACGACAAAGTCTTGTTCAAGTTTGTATCAAGGATCTGTCTGCACTGGGAAGGCCCAAAGGTCAGTAATAGAATCTGGATAGTCCATGCCACCAGGCTAAAGAATATACAAAGGAGCCAGAAGCTCAAAGTAAGGACCAGAGCTCCCCAGAGAGGAACGGCAGCACTGAAGAAAGCATGTATTTTAAGACTGCTGATATATTTCTACCCATTTTAAATTGTTACATTTAGTGATCTTTTCAGAACCTTATCAAGATTTCTGTAGGAACAAGCAAAATATGAAAACAATGACATAAAATTATTTATCATCAGTTAGCAAAGACACACAACTATGTGTAGTAGCTGTTTTGCTATAAACCTGGAATTTGTCAATACTGAATCATTTAGATAAATATGTGCATATATGTGTGGGGGTTAGAATAAGGTATATACAAACACACTTCAAATGGATTACAATCTTAAATCTTAACATAAATCCATTCCAACAGATTTTATTTTCCAACAAAAAATGGAAGTTTAGATATGGTCATGATTTGGCGAAGGCCATCCCAATAAGAGATGCCAAGGTTAGGATTCAAACCCTGTCCAACTGCTGCCAGAGGCAGATGTTCTTGCACTACATTACAGGTACCCTCCTCTGCTATCTCCAGTTTTTGGTTATCCCTGTTTGAGTCGCAATAAAAAGGCAGAGCAAGTGTAAATCTGCTCAAATTTAGCTGTGAATGAGCTAGCTGGGGGATGCTATCCTTTTAATGCCCCTTCCAAATCTCATGTTTAAATTTAAACGCCACTATAACAGTATTAATAGGTAGGATCTTTAAGAGATAATTAGCCCCAGCTGGTGTCACCCTCCCGTGTAGAACTGGCACCCACTGCATACCAATCCACCTACAGCCATGGGATAACCAGCAAGTGGATGCTCACCAGTCCCTTCAGCTTGATTTCTCAGTCTCCAAAACTGGGAGGAAATAAGCTGTTATTCTTTACAAATTATTAACTACCCAGCCCACATTATTCACTTATAATAGCATAAAATGAACTTGCACAAGGGATTTTCATTTTTTACATTCTACACACCCAAGAATGGCCATGCAAGTACTACTGAGTATGAGGATTTGGAAATTTGCAAATATAGTGTCTGAGAAAAATGACAATCATATATATCTACATATATAATTTCCATAATTTCAGCAAAATATTACAGAAATTTTTTTCTAAAAAGAATTTTCCTGTCATTTCTTGAATTTTATAAAAAACAGAAATACATATACTATTTAAATTCCCAAATAGTATTTTTGCTTGTAATGTTTCGGTTGTTCACTTGAAAATTTAAGCTGCTAGTCAAGATAAATCAGTAACAAAATGATGTCGGTAGTAATTTAACTCTGCTTAAATCTGCAGCTTCCAAAATATTTAACCAATTTTCAGATCAGTTTTCCAACTTATTTTAAGGATTTGCTGACTCTGAGTCACACGAATATGTCAAAAGAAACATAACTGAACCATAAACTAAGGCAATTTACAAAATGCATAGTTTAAAGAGAACTGAAAACTAAAAAAAAAAAAAAAAAAAAAAAAAACAATTTTTTAAAAATACATTTTAAAAGTCAGGCATAGTGGCACACGCCTATAATCCTAGCACTTGGGAGGCTGAGGCAGGAGGACTGATGTGAGTTTAAGACCAGCCTCGGCTACAAAAGTGAGCTCAAAGGCCAGCCCAAACTGCATAGTGAGACCCTGTCTCAAAAAGACCAAATTTTTTAAAAATAATAAGTATGTATATTATATAATATCTCTATATTTTTTTTTTAAAGACAAAAGATATACTACTTGTGGAAATTGATTCAACAAAAATAAACGTTAAGGGCTGGCAAGATACAGCTCAGTGGACTAAGTGCCTACTTAGGCAAGCACAGGGGCTGATTCCCTGAGCTGGCCACCTGTCTGGGTGTGATGGCACATGCCTAAAATTCCAGAGCTGGGGAGCCTGAACACTGGAGGATCACTATGAGTCTGAGTTGTGTAGTGAGACCTTGTATAAAGTACATAAAAACAAACAAAATAAATAATAGTTAGGTAGTAAACAAAATCAAACCCCTGTACAACACATCAAAAAATTAAACACTCCTGAACTCATCAAGCAGGTAGAGAGTTGCTTAACGAAAACCAAAAAGCACTGCTGAAAGAACTAAGATATGAATAAATAGAAACATATTTCATAATCATGGATTAGAGATTTAACATTGTTAAACTGTTAATACCCTCCAAAGAAATCTAAGACTTCATTCAAACCGTAACAAAATCCCAATGACATTTTTTGCAGAAACTAAAAAGGCTATTCTGAGGAGGCACCAAGATGGCAGAGTGGTAAGCAGCAGGGAAAGCCTCTCTCAGTGTTGTCATCCAGACACTGGAACACAGCAATGTGAGAAAGACAAGAGGGAGGCAAGTGGGTCCCATGGACCAGGAAAAATCTGAGGCACAAACTAAAGTCTGCAGGGAGTGAAGGGAGACATTCCAATGAAGGAGGCAGCCAGCAGCACCTTCTCCCTGAGACAAAACTCTCTGCAAAAGAGTGATTCAAACGTGTGAACACACAGTAGCTGCTGAAGATCCAACAGGCCTCCACAGGTGATGCAGCAATAAAGGGAGGCAGTGAACATGAGGGCTGCGCTAGCTGGCAGTGTGTGCTGAAAGCTCAGACACCCCACACAGAAAGTGGCTGGGAGTGATCTCAGGGAGGGACTGCCTGGGCAGAGCAGCTTTGGACCCATCCGGTGGCTCCCAGCCGGGGTCAGGCTTGAGAAAGGTGCAGCGGATGGCTACAGGCTAAACGAGTCCGGTCTAGGCCAGAAAGTGCAGGCCCACTGAGTTAGCCACGACCCCACCAAAAAGTTACTGCTGGCTTGCTGGGATAGATCAGCATGGATGAGGACTCTGGAGTCCACATCCTATCAGTGACAACAGACACACTTGGAAGTGGATACTTTTTTCCCCCTCTCTTGTTTTTTTGTTGTGATGGCAGTTTGTTTTTGCTTTGTCTTCTTCTTTGTTTGATCTTGTTTTTATGAGTGTAAACGTGGCTTCTAGCCTCTTTGTGGTCATGGTTCTGTTCTATTATTTATTCCTTGTCACTTTCCCTCCAGTCTTTTGCATTAGTTTCCCAAAGTGGGCAAGATCCCCCTTTGTCTTTCAGCCTTACTTTTTATCTCTTCCTTTCTGTTTTCTCCCTAATGCTATCTATCTATCTATCTATCTATCTATCTATCTATCTATCTATCTATCTATTTATTTGTCTTTTTGAGACAGGGTCTCACTATGCAGTTCAGGCTGGCTTCGAGCTCACTTTTGTAGCCCAGGCTGGTCTCAAACTCACACCAATCCTCCTGCCTCAGCCTCCCAAGTGCTGGGATCACAGGCATGTGCCACCACACCCGGCCCTCTCTCTAATGTTTTTTAATTTTAACCTCTGAGGGTAAAATTGACATATTGAAAATTGTATACTGCATATAATTTTGTGGTTTGTTTAGATTTTGTTATATAACCACAAATCTAGTTCATATGGTTAAAGGGGGTAAGTCAATGCTCAATTCATCAGTTTCTATGCTGTGTTTCACTCTGCCATTTCTGATGGTATTACTATAACCGAAAGTGACACAATTGTTCTAAATAGCTATTCTTCCTGGTATTTGAAGACTGAGATTGATTAAGGGTCACAGAAAATATGGTGGCACAATGCCAAAGAACTAGAGGCTGGGCCAAACAGGAAGCAACCTCTCGTTTCCAACAAACTGAAGACATAGGATCTTGCAAGACTCAAAACCCAAAAACCAGTTATGCCCAGAAGATAGGTTGGAGAAGTAGTCAATTCCTACGGGTTCTAAATATCAGCAATAAAGCAATCCCCCTTAGCCAACTGATAAATATTACCCCAGGAATTAAACTAAAACAGCAGGGAAAAAATGCAACCCCAGACATCCAGCTCACCAGAGGCAGATCTAGGGGCAACGAGGTGGGACAATCCAAAAGCCACCCACCTGGCCTCTCTGAAGTGATAGCAACAAAGCAATTAAATGAAGCTCTAGAAAAAAAATCAAATCAGAAAAAATTTCTCAGAAAGCTGCACAGATGGTATCCACAATGAAAAAATTATGATTAATGACTCTAGAGCAGATAGAGCAAAAAAGTAGAGGAGTTTAAGAAAATTATGTAAGTCATAAATTCTCAGCATAAGAAAGAAATGGAATCCATAGGCAAATGCAAACATATCCAAGAGGATAAAATTTCCTTTGAAAGTACCCACAGAAGATTACGCCTATGTGAAGACAGGAACTCAGTTACAGAAGACAAGCTTGTAGTAGTTAGTGGTCGTGAAAAAAAGATTCCTTAAAAATGGAAAGGAACCATGAAAAATCAATCCAGCAGCTGCTAGAAGAGACAAAGAATAACAACACTGATTAGAGTCAACAAAAAAGCAGGAAATTGCACAAATTATATTTAAAAAAAAAAAAAAGAATCATTCACAGATGTCACAGCAGAAAACTTCCCTGGTAGAGAAAAAGAATTTGACACACATGTAAGTGAGGCATACAGAACTCCAATTTGCCATGAACAACAACAACAACAAAATCTACATCCAGGCATGTCATAAGGAAGACTCCAGAAATTGAACACAAGAAAAGACTCTCATAGATTCTAAAGGAAAAGCAGTAAGTGAAAGAAAATGAATTGCCTATAATGAAAAGCTCATCAGAGTCAGCTGACTCCTCAGCACAGACGCTCAAGTCAATGAGAGCTTGAAGTGACATAATGAAAGTTCTGAAAGAAAACAACCTTCAGCCCAGACTAACATATCTCACAAAACTATCTTTCAAAACTGATGGAGAAATAAGAAACTTCCATGACAAAGAACATCTAAGGAAATTTATGACAACCAAATCAGCATTCCAAGATGTTTTGAAGACATTCTAGATTGAGAAATAAGGACCACAACTCCTTGAACTGCATCAGAAGGAATCTGTCAGGCAAGGCAAACAAGTAAACAGAGGGAGGAAAGGAGGGGGCAAAAACAGGAAAATAACAAGGATAAGTCAATACATATCATTTATAACCACCAATGTTAATTATCTCAATCACCAATGGAAAGACACAGACTGACAGAATGAGTTAAGAAACAAGCCTCCAGGACTGGGGAAAGTTGTGCAATCTAAGCACTTGCTTGGCAAGTGCAAGGACCTGGATTTGATCCCAGGTACCACACATTGTGCTGGCCCTGGAACCCAAGGTATATATATATACCAGGCACAGTGGCACACACCTAAGAGAGGAGGATCACTGACTGTGAGCTCCACAGTGAGACCCTATATCAAATAAATAAATATATAAAATTTAAAAGCAAGCTCCACCAAGATGCTGTATTTAAGAAATATTTAACACTCTTCTCCAGCTGGAACCATGGAGGGTGTAGAAGAGAAGAAAAAGAAGGTTCCTCTTGTGCCAGAAACTCTTAAGAAAAAGCAAAGACATATCTCAGAGTTGAAGATAAAGTACCTGAGAAAGAACTTTGCCCAGAAGATGCTTCACAAGGCTCATCTATGAAAAGTCAGGCACTATCATAAGGAGCACAGATGTACAAAACTGAGAGCTGAATAGCTAGGATGGCGAGAAAAGCTGGCAACTTCTATGTCCGTACAGATCCCAAGCTGGCATTTGTCTCCAGATCAGGGGGATCAATGGTGTAGCCCAAAGGTCTGCAATGTGTTGCAGCTTCCTCCCCTTTGCCAGATCTTCAATGGCACCTTCATTAAACTCAACAAGACTTCAATTAACAGACTGAGAATTGTGGAGCCATAAAACGCATGGGGGTATCCAAACCTGAAATCAGTAAATGAACTAATATGCAAGCATGGCTATGACAAAATAAGTAAGAAGCAAATTGCCTTGACAGCTAATTCACTGACTGCTCAATCACTTGATAAGTACGGCATTGTCTGCATGATCTGATTTATGAGATCTATACTGTAGGAATATACTTCAAAAAGGCAAATAACTTCCTGGGACTGTTCAAGTTATCTCCATGAGGTGGAATGAAAAAAAAGACTACCCATTTTGTGGAAGGTGGAGATACTGAAAATCAGGAAGACCAAATCAACAGGCTTTATTAGAAGGATGAACTAGGGTATCTACTATGGTGTTTTTATGATTTGGTCAATTAATAATGTCTGCTTCCAAACTGAAGAAAAAAAGAAAGAAAGAAAGAAATGAAACATTTAACTCAGAAAAAAATGTATAGACTGAAAGTCAAATGACAGAAAAAATATTCCATGAGACAAGAATCCAGAAAAAAGCAGGAGTAGCTATTTTATTTGTAGACAAAATGAATTTTAAACTAAGACTGATTTAGAGAGATAAAGTCACTACAACCTTGTAAAGGGTACATCCAAGAGGAAGAGATAACAATCATATATATGAAATACCCTGCTGGCTATCTTCCCAGAATTAAAAGCATACCACAGTTGTGTATATGCACCCATGTTATCGTGGAAACAACACAAATGCCCATTAAACCAAGGAAGGAATAAAAAAAAGATGTGGCCTTTTTATACAATAGAGTACTACTCAGCCATAAAGGGTACATTGGAGACTTTTATAGGTCAGTGGGTATAATTTGAGACCATACTCATAAGTAAAATTAGCCAGCTATTTGTAAACATTGTGTTGCCTCTCTATTGTGAGTTTAAAGAGTAAATTATATCCAAAATACAGATATGTATAAATATATTAAAAATATCAGATATACATGACAGTCAAGATAGTTATACTACTAATTTCTCTCATTTCATTAAGCAAAAGGTTTGTGTTAATACTGTTCAATTAGATGCCTATATCTTGTGTTCTAAAGATAACAACACATAGTGTATTAATCATTGTTATCTATTACCTCATTTTGAAATGTTATGTCGTTACTTTTTTTTCTCTTTAAAAGAATAAAAAAGGAGCAGGGTGATAGCTCAGTGGCCTAAGCACCTGCTTGGCAAGCACAAGGATCTGGGTTTGATCCCCAGTACTGCATGCCATGCCATCCGCAATTCCACATGCCATGCTGGCCCTGCACCATGCTGGCCACTGAAAGTAGGCATGGTGACACACGCCTGTAATCCCAGTGCTGGGGAGGCTGAGACAGGAGGATCACTATGAGTCTGAACTGCATAGCAAGACTCTGTATCAAATAAATAAATCTTTAAAAAATAATGAAAAAGAAAAAGTCATTCTAAGACTCATGGAAGTCCTAAGGGACCTGAAATAGCCAAACAAGTTTGAAAAAGAGTAAGGACTCACATGTCCTAATTTCAGACAAGACTGGACATGTGGAGGGTGGTATGGCTATGTACTCTTACTTCAAAACATACCACAAAGTTATAGTAATAGAAATAGTGTAGTACCAGCATGAAGACAGACATATAAATCAATGAACTAGAATAGAGAGCAGGGGAGGGGGGAGACCTCAGGCATATATATGGTTGTACTATTTTTCATAGAAGTGTCAAAATAGTTTAGTGGGGAAAATGGTTGTCTTTTCAACTCATACTTAGAAAATACATCCCCCATTCAAAACAACTGAAGTTAGATGAGCTCTTATCTAATATTACACACTAATCCAAGATAAATCTAAACAGAAGACCTAAAACTGTGAAACTTTAGGACACTAAAAAAAATTCTTAAGATTTAAAAACAATTTCTTGGATGTTAAACCAATCCAACAAATGAAAAATTAGACAAAGTAGACTTCATGAAAATTTTAAAACTTTATGCACCAAAAGACAACATAACAGTATAAAAAGGTAATCTTCCAAATGAGAGAAAATATTTGTAAATCAATGTTTAATAAGGATGATTAGAATACACTGCATAAACAACTACTAAAACTCAGTGACAAGCCCAAACAAACCAATTTAATGGGCAGTAAACTTGAACAGGTATTTTTCTAAAGAAGATAAAACACATGCAAAGATCCTATCACTAATCATTAAGAAAACACAAATTGAAACTACAAAAAGATACCACCTCACATTCATGAGGATGACAACTACCAACAAAGAAAAGACATAACCAGTGTTGACCAGACTAAGGAATATAGAATCCCTGTGCACAGCTGTTCGGAAAGTGCAATAGTATGGCAGCTCCTCAAAAATTAAAAAGACTGATATCTAAAGCAATAATTTTATTTATTATATATCCTACTAAAGAATTGACAACAAAGTCTCAAAGAATTGTGTGTACACGTTTGTAGCAATGTTAGTCACAACAGCTAAAATGTGGAAACAATCTAATCCATGGCTCACCAACAGATAAATTAATAAGCAAAATATGGCTCAAATATACAATTAAATATTATTCAGCCTTAAAAGGGAAGGAACCTTGGGCCCCTGACCCCCACTGACACGTGGCATGCTCCTTGGGAGCCAGCCACAGCCCATCACCCTGAGCATCCTGAGGCCCAAGGAAGAGCCTGGTGCAGACTGCAGCACGAGCCCTGGCGGCCTGGGCATCAGCTCCACAGGAAGAGAATGAAAAGTGGATGCTCATGCTTCTGGAAGAACCTTAAATGCCCAAGGACTTTCAAATCCTGATGCACATAATCCTCAGTCCTCTTCTGATCACTTTAGAACTGGGATTGCCACATAAAAGTTAGTTTACTGATAAGATGTGACTGTCATCTCCCTACCTCAGAGATAGGGATGCACTGGAGCACGTGCACCCGGGAGTGCATGCATCCGTCTGATACCACTCCCAAGTAAGGCTCCGTTCTGGTGTCAGACATTGACAATGTGAGGAATGCCTTTCTAAAAACCATTATATACTGCTCATGAAAGCCAAGTTGGTGATGCACCGTGGAAGGCTCACAGCACAACTTGACTCATGGGATGCGTTCATCACATCTCATCTGAACTTCCATAGCCCTACAATATGCCTGACTTTTGTCCCATTACTTCTGTTAATCGCTGCAACAGACACTCTCATTACTTTGATTGTGATGTATAATTGTGAACTGCGGAGAAGCACAAAGTGTACATAAGGTTTCAAAGTCTCAATACTGCTTAAAATATAAGCCTGTGAACATGGAAAATTTTTTTTTTTTAAAAAGGGAAGGAAATTCTGGCATATGCAATAACATGAATGAACCTTAAAGATATTATGCTACGGGAGGCAAGCCAAAATAATAGGTATCGGGGCCCGGCGGGATGGCTCAGTGGTCTAAAGCCCTGCTTGGGAAAGCTTGGGCGGCTACGGGGACCGCGGTTTGATCCCAGGCTCCACATGCTGTACCAGCCCTGCCCTCCGGGTGGGGTGAGCCAGCCATAAAAATGAGTGAATAAAAAAACAAAGGTTGTGAAACAAGAAAAAAAAAAATAAATAGATAAAATAAAAAAATTCCAAAAAAAAAAAAAAAAAAAAAAAAAAAAAAAAAAAAAAAAAAAAAAAAAAAAAAAAAAAATAGGTAACAAAAAAAAAAAAAAAAAAATAGGTATCTTAGGGTTCTCTTTCATGAGGTAACCAGAGTAATCAAACTCAGAGTCAGAAAGTAGAATGCCAAGGGCCAGGGAGAGGGAAGAATAGGGAATTACTGTTGCACAGGTAAAGAGTTTCAATTCTGGGGCGATGAGATAGCTCAGCAAACTAAGCACCTGCTTAGGCAAGCACAGGGAATGCAGTTCAGTCACCCGCACCACATGCAGCACCAGTCTCGCCCCGAGGCACACTGAACGAGCCAGACTCCAGGTGTGGTAGCACAGACCTATAATCCCAGCACTGGAGGGTTTCAGTTCTGAAGATAAAGAGCCACAGACATATGCTGGCGATGGCTGCACAATAAGATGTGTGTATTTAACACCACTACACTATACATTTGAAAATAGGCAAGATCATAAATGTGCTGGGTTCAGTCTCCAGAACTGCAAAGTTGAAAGCAAAGCAAATGTTGCATGTGTTTTAGCACAATAAAAATACAGGGAGAAAAATTTCAAAAAGGTAAATACATAAATTTATACCTTTTCAATTTTTACAATAAACATTAATAATCATTTATTTTGTCCTAGTAATTACCTTTATAGGAATTTATCCTAAAATGATAAACATAAAAAGTACCACATGAAGCTGGGCATGGTAGCACATGCCTGTAATCCCAGCGTTTGAGAGGCTGAGGTAGAAGGATCAGTGCTAGTTCAGCCTGGGCTACAAAAGTGAGCTCAAGGCCAGCCTAAACTACACAGTGAGACCTTGTTTCAAAAAGACAAAAAAAAAAAAAAAAAACATGAAAATGGGCATTTGATATAACGAAGACAACTACAAAGTAGTTAGGATAGTATTAGAGGAAACAGTGCTGGGACAACTAAATATCTACAAAGAATACATGAAATTGAACTTCTGTCTTACACCAAACAAAATCAACACCAATTTAATTACAGATCTACCACAGAAAGCAACACTATAAAATTAAGAATATATGGCACTGTCATTCCTTTGGGTAGGGAAAAAACCAACAAAAAAAAATTAATCATGTAGAAAAATATTAGTAAATGGACTGCATTACAATTTAAAATGCCCATATTACTTTAAAAAATAGCAGAAAAAAGAAAAGCAAGAAAAAAGTATTATATAACAAAGGATTAGTATCGAATATCTAAAGATTCCCATAAATCAATGAACTCAGAAAAATTACCCAATACTCAAGAGAAAAAATAATCTAAGTGACCAATAAACATATAAAAAGGAATTCAACTTCATTAGTGATCAGAGAAGATATTATTTCACATCTGTCAAGGCAGAGACAGAAAGCCTCTATGAAGATGATTTAAAGACCTAAAGTTAGACAGATTGGTTTCTTGATCATACTTTATGAAATTTTGGCAGGATATTGTGAAATGAACTACTTCGTTGTATATAATACTACTTTGTCCTTGAATGCAAGTGATCCACAACACACATCTAAACCTGTAAGTGACTTTGTAAATTTCACATTCTATAATTTACTAACTGGAAATAAAACATATACAGTAAAAATAAGATATCTTGATTTCTCATGTATTTCTTTAAAACTAAGACATGACAAAAACAACATACAAAGAAAAAAGAAATGGCCTGGTTATTCTTTCCAAGTATAAGAAAGGGGGAAAGGAAGGGAAAGAGTAAGGGTTGATTCAGACACTTCTGTTCTTAAAGAAAAGTCTTCACATTAATGAACATCTCAGCATTAATTTACAAGAAGTATGAGCAGATGAACTGGCAAACTGGAAAAGGTGACCATCTGATACAAGAAGCACTGCATACTCTGTTTTTACTCTCTATGTGTTATTTGGTGATTATTATACTTACAGATAAAAACCAGAAGGTTAAACCAGAGGGGAGAGGGAGAGGAGAAGGGGGGAGACGGGACAGGGGTGAGGAAAGAAGAGGGAGAGGGGAGGGAAGCGGAGAAGAGAAAAGAGAGGAGAGAGGGAAAGAGGGAAGAAGGGAGAAGGGAGAAAACAAAAGGTGATATAAAGCAGTTATTCCTGCTTTTGACATTTTTTTCTCTTCCTAATTCTGATATGAGATTATCCACTTAAAAACTACTTACAGAAATGGCTGAACTGTGAGGAAAAGGGAACCCTTCTCCACCGCTGGTGGGAATGCAGATTGGTGCAACCATCATGGAAAGCAGAGTGGAGGATCCTTACAAAACTAGAACTGGAAGTTCTGTTCAATCCAGCTATCCCCCTACTGGGAATTTTCCCAGAAGAACTGAGAACATCATACCATAGCGATATCTGTGCACCTATGTTTATAGCAGCCCAATTTGTAATAGCCAGATCTTGGAAACAACCAAAATGCTCATCATTTGAATAGTTGAAAAAGATGTGGTATTTTTATACAATGGAATACTACTCAGCTATAAAGAATGATGTTTGAAGGCTTCATATATAAATATATAAATGGATGTATATTGAACATATACTCATTAGTGAAATACACCAGACCTACATGTGTAAATATCATATAGTCTCCCTAACATAAAAATTTTAAAGAAGAAAAGAAGAACTTAAGGGCATAACACAGCTGAATGTTTTATGGATTAAACAACGAAGTGACTGGAAGCAGATAAAAGAGAAAACGTATCAGGAGCAAAACCATGCACTTATGTACACAGGATGAATCAGATATTGGTCTTAAGAACCTTCAAAAGGTTAGTCACATTGATCATAGCACTATGTAACACTAAAACTATGCTTGGAATGCATGTCACTCTTGTCTTTTTGATTTGTACTGCTCCCAGTGTAAACTCAGTTACTGTTATTCTCACTCTCAAGGGTATTAGTTAAAAGTAAGAGCCTGGGCCAAATACCATAGACTTGACAGGCTACAATTTTGCATTTCCTTGAATTTCCAAATATCTGTGTAAAAATTGTGGAACTGCTTGTATCACATTGTATGGAGTGTTATTAGAATATCAATGATGGTCAGAAAATACCAATTCCAAGCTAAGTCAGAGATGTTTGATATTCAGAAAGCCAGTGATGATAAGCTCAATTACCTGTTATAGAGGAATAGTATGACAAAGCTTTTCTGCTGGAGGGTTGAGAACGTAAGTTAACAGACCAAAAATTGGAGAAAAAGAAGGGCTATGAGGATAGCCAATATTTTGGCCCTAGCCCTCCAAGGTCAGTAAGGACTCAGGATGTAAGAGAATCTGTGCTGTAATATCCTATAGCTCAGAGATGTCTCAAATTTTCTGGTCAAGGAGATTATGGGACCTCAGAAGAAAGGGATAAATGAACTATAGTGCATCTAAGGAGAGTCACCCAGAGAAAAACATTCTCTCAGGTTTTCACAGAAAGCAAACTGGCTAAGCAATGGCCATGACTCATCCCAACCGCTGACACTAACAACAGTTCTACAAAGTAATGTATATGGTCCCAAAGTTAATCCTGAGGGGATTTGACCTTGGAAGATACAAAAAATGAACGTTATACAGGTCTTGCTTTGACTTGCCCATGATCACCCAGCAAAAAAAAAAAAGCTTAATTACAATGCATGAAACACAGAGCTAGATTGATGAGATGAGCTATAGGAAGCTTGGATCAATAGCCTCCAACTTTGCAAGCTTCACCGTTGGCCCACTGCAATTGTGGAACATTGGACTGTGTATGCATCTGCTTCCTCTTAATTCAAAGAGAAGAATTTTCCTTTTTTTTTTTTTTTTCTTAGCAACATCAATAGGAAGGTCGGTCATGCCCACACACTGTGCTCTGTAGAACTATTGTGAGGACAATATGCAATGTGTAAACTGTTAAAATAAGAAAGGGGCAAAAAAAGAAAAAGTAATGGTTATCGAAAGTGTTAATGCTTAATTGTTTGATCAATCTTACATACCTATATCTATTAATCTAAACTGATCTGATGATGAAAATATGTAACATAACCATTGTTAAATATAAATAAATAAATAAATAAATAAATAAATAAAATGGCTGAATTTTAGGCAAAAAAAGTGTCCACTAAAATTCAGACCAGCATTTCCCATTAAAATTCCTCTAGAAATTCTAAAACAACTCATTTTAGTACATAAAAAAGTAACAGATTTTTATGACAAAGACACAATTTATACAGTAACATAATAGTATCTTACATTCAAGAGACAAGATACCTGTCAGTGGCAAAATAGGAGTTGTTACTGGGCCAGCAAGATAGCTCAGTGGACTAAGCACCTGCTTAGGCAAGCGCATGGACTGGGGTTCCCCAGCACCACATGCCACAAGGGCCCTACCCCCAGGTGCCCTGATCTGGCCACCAGGACCAGGCGCGGTGGTGCACAGCTGTAATCTCAGTACACAGGAGACTGGAACTGGAGAATCACTGAGTTCAAGCACAGCCAGGGCTACATAGCAAGACTCTGTGTCAAAAACTAAAACCCAAAACTAAAAAATTACAGAAAAGAAAAATCATTAATACCTTTCCTACATTTAAGTAATAATACTAAAACATAATGAAAGAAATATCCATTATAGCAAAGGAAAGGATGAAATATCAAGACAACATTTTATAAGACAGAACTTAGAAAAATATTAAAATTTGGGCTGGCGAGATAGCTCAACGGGTCTAAAGCACCTGCTTATGCAACTGCAGGGAACACAGTTCGATCCCTGGCACCACATGCTATGCCAGCTCCACCGTCAGGACAGGCTGAGCCAGATATAACATAAATAAAGTTTAAAAAAAAAAAATATTAAAATTTCAATGAGATATGTCAGGAAGATAGCTCCACTGTGTAAGTGCTTGCCTGGCAAGTACAAGGTACTGAATTCGATCCCTGGTACCACCAAAAAGAAAACAAAACTTTAAGAGATAGCAGCTTTTAATGAGATTTTAGATTAGGCAAAAATTATTTTGTTCAGTTCATCACAAAACTTGAAAATTCTTTTTGTTTTGTAATTTTCACATAACCGCTATGAATCACAAAAACTATGAAGGGGCCTAGAGAGATAGCTCAGAGGAGTGAGTAAGCACTGACCTGGCAAGTACAAGGACCGTTGTCCAGTCCCCGGCCCCACATGATGGGCGTGCTGCCTTGGTCCCAGATGCCTGGGCGCACCATCTCACCCTGCGCGCAATTTTTTTAAAAAGCTATGAAATAAAAAGCCACCTAAGGGGCCAGGGAGATAGCTCCGTGGCACATGTGCCTGCCCGGCAAGTACAAATTCGTGAGTTTGAACCCCAGTCCCACAAAAAGGCCATCTCCACCGTGGATAAAGAAGTCATCCCATATATCACTAAAGAAATGATAACCAATTTTAAGTGGGCAAAATAATACCAGTGAAATCCACAAACACTGCACTCACCAGGAGACACCCTGCAGTCTCAGGAGGCACTAGCAGGCTTCTGCTGTGCTGAGTGAGTGGGACTTAAGCCATTTTGTTACCTGCTGTAGTCATTCCATCTTTTTTCTTTCTCGCTTTATGGTATTTTATGAACATCATAGTTTAATGTTTACTATTTGTATACTAAGAATACTACTCAACAATTTCCCTGTACATGAATTTTGGTGCACATCTGTGATTGTTTCTGTAGAATACACAGCTGGGAGTAGTTTTTCCAGATGATACTGCATGTATATTTTCAGCTTTAGATGATACTGCCAGTCATTCAAAGTGGTTTTACCAGTTGGCACCCAGAACAACATAGGAGTGCTTTAGTCTGCTTTCTGTTGCAACATCACTGGGTAACGTATCACTATGGCAGTTCATTGGGTAGGAATGTCCAGAAGCACAGTGAAAGTATTTGCTCAACATCCAGGAAGAACTATCTTATCTCAGTACATGGAAAAGGATAACACATGACAAGAACCAAGCGAGTATACCAGAAAGGGTTTGCTTGTGTAACAAATACACTTTTCCAATAACCTGTTAATCCACAAATGGAATAATCTGCTCAGGAAGACAGAGCTTGCATGACCCAGTCTCTTCTCCACATCCCACCTTCAAATAGAATTCACATGAATTTGGAAATTAAACTTGTGTCAGATTTACTTCATTTAAGATTACAGTCTTAAGTTGTATGCTTTTACCCTCAAGCTTAACCTTGTTTATGACACAGAAGTACTCCATTGTTTATAAACACTGTACCACATTTTCATCACCCATTCATCTGCTGATGAACATATACACTGTTTCCAAGATTGAGCTATTGTCAGCTGTATTCCTATAAACATGAGGATCTCTGTACCACTGTAATACGACGAACTATCACTTTTTCAGGAAGATTCCTAAAAAAGGAATAGCTGGGTCAAATGGAATTTCTATTTGTGGTTTTCTGAAGAGCCTCCATACTAATCTTCCCAATACATTCCCACCACCAATGTAGAAGGGCTCCTCTTTCTCTGCGGCCCCACCAGCATTACTTCTGAGAAGCAGCTATTCATTTTGCTTGCTCATTTTATTGGGTCTTTCATGGAGGGGCTATATTTTAGTATCACTAACTTTAATAAGAAATAACAATGACATGGTTTTAAAACATGTTAGCAGGACAGCCACAACAATTAATACAATGTATATTGTTGTCTTCAAAGTAGTTGTTCAGAGTACAGATGCAGACATAACTTTTCTAAACATTATTAGTACGAGTATTTGTTCTCATTGAACAAAGAGAAAGTAGTTGTATGTACAGCCTAATAGTCATTAATAGTAGTGGATTATCAGCCAAACTGGCAATGTCAGAAACTGGTGACTTGAGCCTTTTACAGTTCAGCATATTAATCTGGCTTTACTTAGCGCTCTGTGAAAGCCTGAGAGGAGAGGCTATATTTTTAAATTTTTCATATATTCTTAAATTTGATCCTTTAAGAAGTAGCTGACAAAATAACTGTCCCATTCTGTAGGTTGTCTCTTAACTGTTGGTTGTTTCCTTTGATGTGCAGAAACTTTTTAATTTTACATGATCTTATTTGATCGTTGGCATTATTTCTTACACCACAGGGATTTCATTTAGCAAGTCCTTGCTTATGCCTATGCCTATGCCTTCAAGTTTCACCTATCCTATCTTGCAACATTAAGTGTGTCTCTTTTAACATGCAGTTTTTTTTTCCTTTCTATAGTTATTCCTTTAATCTTTTAATTTTTTAAATTTTATTTTAAAGAGTAAAAATACAGAAACAAAGATAGAAGAAGTAACAAGCAAGAGTACATATAGTAAGAATTTCAAAACAAGAACAAAAATTTAACAATGGTTGTATTGCATATTTTCATCATCAAATCTGTTTAGATTAATAGATATTGGTATGTAAGATTGGTCAAATAATTAAACATTAACACTTTCAATAAACCTTAAATTTATTTAACTCTTCCAAATGCATTTTGTATTTAAGTCACTCTTCTAAAAAAAAAATTTATAGGGGTTGGGGATGCAGAAAATGCAAGGTCCTGAGTTTGATTCCTGGCACTCCCCAAAATAAATAAATAAATACATACATACATACATACATAATTTTTCTTTCAAGTTCTTACACAAGGGAGACTGAATATTTGCATATGTAGGTCTGGTTTATTTCACTTAGGAGTGTATGTTCAAGATACATCCACTTATATATGAAGTCTTCTAGTTCATCATTCTTTTTTTGTCTTTTTGAGACAGGGTTTCGCTATGCAGTTCAGGCTGGCCTTGAGCTCACTTTGTTAGCCCAGGCTGGTCTCGAACTCGCACTGATCCTCCCGCCTCAGCCTCCCAAGTGCTGGGATTACAGGCATGCGCCACCACGCCCGGCTAGTTCATCATTCTTTAGAGCTGTGTAACATTCCATTTTATGAAAATACCTTATCTTTTTCAATCATTCTTCAGATGATGGGCATTTTGGTTGTTTCTAAGATTTGGCTATCACAAATTGTGCTGCTATGACCATAGGTGCACAGGTATCACTATGATATGATGTTTTCAGTTTTCTGGGAAAATTCCCAGTAGGGGGATAGCTGGATTGAAGGGGATTTCCAGTCCTAGATTTTTAAGGAGTCTCCACACTGTCTTCCAT
This sequence comes from Myocastor coypus, assembly GCA_004027025.1. Classification (NCBI taxonomy): domain Eukaryota; kingdom Metazoa; phylum Chordata; class Mammalia; order Rodentia; family Myocastoridae; genus Myocastor; species Myocastor coypus. The sequence continues at coordinate 100,532 of PVJA010002500.1, forward strand.
AATGGTTGCACCAGTCTGCACCAGCAGTGGAGAAGTGTTCCTTTTTCCCCATAGCCTCTCCAACATTTGTTGTTGGTTGATTTCTTTATAGTAGCGACTCTTTCTGGGGTGAGATGGTACCTAAGTGCTGTTTGGATTAGGATTTCACAAATGGCTCAAGATATGAAGCATTTCTTCATGTATTTATAGGCTTGTTGAATTTCTTTCTCTGAGAAGTGTGTGTTCATCTCAGATGCCCATTTCTGGATTGGGTCTTTGAATTTTGGGACCCAAATGTCTGAATTTCTTTTCAAAATTTGTGAGTTGTCTTTTCACTCTGTTGGTAATTTCTTTTGAGGTGCAAAAACTTCTTACCCACAGGAGGTCCCAGTTGTTGATTCTTTCAAGTGTTAAACGTGCATTTTGATTTTTATCCACAAACTCTTTGCCTATTCCTATGCCTTCAAGATTTATTCCCACTTTTTCTTCTGGGAGAATTAATGTTTCTCCTTTAATACTTAGATCTTTAATCCCATTTTGACTTTAGTTTAGTGCATGATTATAGACCTGGGTCAAGTTTTAGTTTTTGGCATGTGAAGGGCCAGTTTTTCCAGCACCATTTATTAAAAAGGCGATCTTTCCTCCAATAAACATATTTGGCTCCTTTATCGAAGGTAAGGTGGCTGACTGCGTTTGTATTTGCTTCTGCATCTTCTAATCTATTCCACTGATCCTCAGGTCTGTTTTGTTTTGTTTTGTTTTGTTTTGTTTTGTTTTTTTGCCAATACCATGCTGATTTTATCACTGTAGCTTTGTAGTATAACTTTAGGTCAGGAATTGTAATGATGCCTACCTTGTCTTTGTTGCCCAGGATTTTCTTTGCAATTCTAGGTCTTTTTTGGTTCCAGATAAATTTTAGGAATGATTTCTCCAGGTCTGTGAGGTATATTGATGGCATATTGATAGGGATTGCATTAAATCTGTAAAACAATTTTGGGAGTATGGCCATCTTCACAATGTTGGTTCTTCTAACATGCAGTTTTTTTCATTTAGTATATAATGAAATACATGGGTATGGACTCAATTTCCCACATATAACACATGAAATTTGGGGAACACATTCAAATTACAGCTGTGAGCGTCCCAATCGCCCTGTATCCTCACTAGTGCTTGTTCTTAATTTCATACTTAATTTTTTTTACAAGCTATTCAAGTGTTATATTTTCCAGTGACTAATGAAACTGAAGGCCTTTTTGTGTGCCTATTCGATATTTCAGTATTCTTCATGAAATTCCTTATTAAGTCATTTGCCCATATGAAAAAGTAGCTCTCTTTTGAACCCTGGTCCCACCAAAAAAAAAAAAAGTAGTTCTAAGGATCTGATTTTATACTTTAGCAAATTTATGTAGCTTTCCGACTATAACCACAATCAAGCTTCAAAACCCTCTGTTACCCCCAAGAATTTTCCCTACACATTTTCCAGTTAGTTCCTATTCCCACCCACAGCTCAAGACAACCAACCAGCCCAAAATTATCTCTGCAATTTTGCAGTTTTTAGCTATTTCTTACAAAAGAAAACATACAATAGTAAAAGTGTGTATGTGCAGCTTTTTTCACTTGACAAAGAGTCTCTACATCTTGGCACTATAAACATCTTGAATGAAGTAGCCTTCCAATTTGTACATGTATATCAAATCCAAAAACATGTCAACCGGTGTCACAGAGGTCTGTAAAAAGTAGCAGTAGTTTTGATTAGTATAGTGACAATGAATAAAGAAAGGAGACAGAGTCAGAAAATACTGAATAGGTATGATTAACAAACTTGGTGTCTGGGGCTGGGAAAATAGCTCAGCAGAATAAGCACTTACCTGGCAAGGGCCTGAGTTCAATCCTCAGTCCCAAGGCAAAAAAAACCACTTGGTGTGTGACTGAGTTTGCTGGTAAGGCAGCAGGAGGTATTAAAACTCACCTCTAGGTCTCTGGCCTATAGCAAATGATACATGAGGATGGCAATTCCTGAATGGAAACACAGGAACAAACTGTGGGCTGAAATCATGAGTTGAATTAGTTCGGATTCTAGACTTATTGAAGACATACCACTAGAAATTTCTAAAAGATAGGTGCACAGATCTGAAGTCCGAAAGGATGGATCTAGAGCTCAAAAAACAGATCTCAGAGGAGAGATGTGAATTGCATATCAATGGAAACTGAAGCCAGGGGAGAAGATGAGTTTCCATAAAAAACGAAGATAAGGCACTCAGGCCTATAGAATCCCAACACTTAAAAGTCAGAAAAAAAAAAAAACAGGTACTTGACTTAGTACAATTGTCTTGTTTTATGTTCTCTGTTCTATTAGTCTACTTTTCAATCTGTATATATGGTAATTTATAAGATAAATAAATGAATCTGATGCTGAAAAAATAAAAGGAGGGTGGAGTGAGTTAAAAGAAGGGAATTGGGAAAAAAAAAAAAAAAGGGAATTGAAATACGTTACACACCCTTCCAATTCTGCACAGTGAATATAATCCTTATTTACTGCTAACATGTACTAATGAAAATAAAAGGTTAAAAAAAGAAGGAAAAAGACACCCTAGCAAAGGCGTCTGAGGGGCAGACAAAGTATAAGAAAAATCATGAGTACCATGACCTAGGTGAGTATGGTGGTGATCCTAGCTACTCTGAAGGCTGAGGCAGACGGATTGCAACCTCAAGGCCTGCTGCCTTAGCCTCATCCTGTTTCAGTAAATGAAAAGGGCTGCAGGCACATAGCTTAAAGAGAAGGCCCTAGATTAAATCCCTGGTACTGATTCCCAAAAGGAGAAAAACAGGAAAGGGGGTGAATAAAGAGGAGGAAGAGTCAATAGAAGGATGGACTGAGGGAGTGAAGGGGAAGGGACAGGAAAGGAATGGAACAGAAGAGAAAGGATAAGAACATGTTAGACCCTGCAGGGAAGTCTTATCCTAGCAGAGATTACTTTAATGTTTTCCTAATTAAGATAGGATAAGGGTCAGCCAGATAGCTCAGCGTCTGCTTAGGCAGACTCAGGGACTGGGATTAAATCCCCTGCTTGCCAGTATTAGCCCTGCCCCCAGGGGTACACAGAGACAGGGACAGAAACTAGGCCTGATGGCTTGCACCCATAATCCCAGCTCTTGGGAGGCTAAAAACAGGAAGATCACTATGAGTCCGATCTGTGTAGTGAGACTCTGTAAACCCTTAATAATTTAAAAAAAAAAAAAGCAGGATAGACAAACAGATTGAGAAAGAAGATAAAGACTGCAGAAACAGATCTATATTATAGGGCACTGCACAGCAGTAAGGAGACACCCTCCTCTGCAGTAAATAGTTTGGGATAACTGTGTATGCAGATCGGGAGAAAAATGAAATCTGACCAACACCTCATACTATACACAAAACCTTGGTGAATTAGTCTTCTCACTACATAAAGCACAAAATAAAATGGTGGGGAGGGGGTATCTTCATGTTGTCAGGTTAAGAAAGAACGCCTTAAACATAATTTAGAGCATTAGCTATGAAGGAAATATGTGACATATTAGGCACACTGAAATCACTCATTCTGTTAAGTCGGGCATGGCGACACGACACATGCTTGTAATTCTAGCATTCAGGAGGCTGAGTCCCTAGGATCAATGTGAGTTGAGGCCATCCTGGGGTACATAGTGAGTTTACGACCAACCTGAACTACACAGGGAGACCATGACCCAAAAAAACCAAATTTTAATAAAAATATACTATGATGAGAAGGGGAAAAGTCACAGAATGATCCTTTATTTGCAAAAAACATAACCAGAAAATGGTTAAAATTCTAAGTATGTATGTGTTTATGATTCTAATACATACACTATGTAGCATACACATATACTTACAAATAAGAAAAAGATCAGTACCAAAACTAACAAAAAAATAGAACACTAAAGCAATCTAATTTATTAATAAGTATCCAAGCCAACTTATCAACACAGAATTACTCATTTGCAACCAAATAAAATTCCATACCTCAGATTATTGAAATTCTGATAATATTAAATGTTTATCAAAATAAAAATGTTTATCAGAATCCAGAACAAGAAATTTCCATACACTGTATGAAGCACTACAACTACTTTAGCATCATCTAGTAAAATTAAAGCTACAGTCCTTTAAAACCTAACAATCCCATTCCTGGGTGCAATCTGAGCAAAACTCATACATATGTACACCAGTATGATGTGTAATAGCCAAACACTGAAAACAGCCAAGTTGTCCTTTAGCGAACAATGGTAAATAACTGGTGATATAATCATATAAGGGAATACAATGTGTTATGGTTTATGTCTAGTTGTCCCCCCAAAGCTTCATGCAGTCATGGAGTGGGGACTTCTAGAGTTTGAAACTTGATTCATGATTCCTGGAATTATGTGTTTTAGTACAGATCTAGATTTGAGACTTGATCCATGTTCCCTGGGATTATGGGTTTTAGTACTGATGCGATTATAGGTCTAACTACTTCTGGGAGGCGGAGAGCCTGAATGTAATATAAAGAGAGACAGAGACACTCATGCTGTTGCTGTGCTGCCCTGTTTGGTTGGCTGCCCCTGTCGCTATTGTTGCTGTTCCGCTGCCATGAACTGGATGCTCCACTCAGCCTTGGGCCAGCCGAATATGGACTGAAACCTCCAGAAACTGTGCGCTAAATAAACCTTTCCTTCCTTCATTTTGGGTGTTGGGTATTCGTCCCAGCAATGAGTAAAAAAGTAACTAAGACACAATGCAACTATAAAAATGTACTGACAATATAATTTTAGAACAGTGATATAAAATGCTTATTTTGGTTTGTTTTGTTTTTGTCTTTTTGAGACAGGGTCTCGCTATGCAGTTGAGGCTGGCCTTGAGCTCACTTTTGTAACTCAGGGTGGTCTCGAACTCGCACCAATCCTCCTGCCTCAGCCTCCCAAGTGCTGGGATTACAGGCGTGAGCCACCACACCTGGCTCGATAATGCTTATTTTGGTTTTGTTTTGTTTTTTCATAATGCTTACTTTGAAAGAGGAAAAACACAACAGAACACATTTAATATAATCCCACTTACAAAGCTCAAGTACATCCTAAATTCGTAATGTCCAGGGATACACATCTAGATGGCAAACTAATTTAAAATGCAAATAAATAAAGATAGGACAGTGGCTTCCTTTAGGGAGAAAGAAGGGATTTGATTCAGGAAGGAGGGGGGAAGAAATCTAAGGTGCTGGCAAAATCCCTTCATCCCAACATTAATGCAAATTCACTTTATTATTATCTATATATTTTTGTACTTTCTAATACAAAAATTAACTACTTCACTACTTTTTAAAAGGCAAAAACATGAGCCAGTCATGGTGGCACACAACTGTAATCTCAGCACTTGGGAGGCTGAGGCAAGAGGACTGGTCCGAGTTCAAGACCTGCCTAGGATATAAAAGTGAACTCAAGGCCAGCCTGAACTGCATAGAGACCCTGTCTCAAAAAGACAAAAAAAAAAGAATAAATAAAAGGCAAAAACATCAGTTCTAAAAATCACTTCTACCTAGCACACACCCAAGAGCCCAGTATCAATTTGCTTAAGAAATATTTTCTAGAAATAAACACATAAACACTCCTTTTTCTGTTTAAACAGTAGCAATCAAAATATGAAAACACTATAAAGGATATTACATATCTTCGTTTATATATAACACAATACATTATTTAAAAAGAGAAAACAGGGGCCTGGCGGGATGGCTCAGTGGTCTAAAGCGCCTGCTTGGGAAAGCTTGGGCG
>PVJA010002501.1:0-63085 GCA_004027025.1 Myocastor coypus
CCTAAGGTTAGTTTAGTATGCTAAGCTATTAAGGCTCAGATGAACAGTTTCCAACATTGCTGGTTTCACCAGTAATCCACTGCAATTATGGAACATTCGACTATGTATACAACTACCTTCTCTTAGATCAAAGAGAAGAAATCTATTGTACTAATAACCATTAGAAAATTTATCATGTCTACACCCTGTGCTCTGTATAACTACAAGGACAACTATATGCATTTGTTGTATCAATTATTGGGAATGTGCTACTAACATGTTTTGAAACTGTCACATTGTAATTTCTTAGTAAAAGTAATAAATATATAAATTTTTGAAAAAACTGATTAAAAAAATGACTGAATATATACAAAGATTAACTTTTTCCACATGAAGGCACATTTAATGAATACAGGTTTTTTTTTTTTTTTTGAATACAGGTTTTTAAACATAACTAAACCACATGAAACACACTAACAAAATTAGAATTAGGTAATTCCTCTCTTCCTATTCCATTGCAAAGCTACTAGAAATTTGGCGATATTTTTTTTTCTGGCAGTCCTTTTATGTGTTTGGTCTTTGTTGTTGTTTCTGTGGTTCTTGTTCTCAATCTATTATAAAACCCGATGAGTGTATCTGCCTATAACAGGGCAGAAATCTGAAAGGAACTCTGATTTTTATCTCAGGAACAATATAGGGCTACTGACAACAAAACTAATGGTACTACCTCTTCGAGGAACTGAAGAATCAGACACACTCCTTGATCTTATGGCAGCTGGAGATTTCAGGCTCTGTGCTGCTGTCCCTGGTGACATGGTGCTGTTTGTCATGTGCTCGTTGAACACATTAGGTGATTGGGGCATGTGGGTGAAAGAGGCTGACTGGCTTGGCTGTTCCCAGGTCCTGCAATAAGCTTTCCTGGATGATTCTGGGGAAAGGTGCTGGTTTACCCCTTCAATAGAATCTGGTGTCCCTGGGCCTGATGCTAGTATAAAAGTAGATGACAAAATGAAAAAAAGAAACAGGGTAAAATCACTATTGCACAGTTTTATACACACATCATTTGTAGTTACCTTAAATATTTCTTTTAATTCCCTACTTGACAATTGCATGACAGTTTTAACTTCATAAAGAGCATTCCAACATTTTATTGGAAGCTCATATGGAGTAAAACAGATATTCTGAACCCATTCTATAGGTAAGGAAATAAATGCAACTAATATTAGGATTCATGATATTTTCCACTACATCAGGCTACATTTTCACAACTTTTTCTTGAGCATAAAACTGCAACAATATCTTATGACCAACAGATAAATGAAGGCAAAGAGTAAAATTTCCTCAGCATTTTCTGTTTCTCATTTTTCAACCATGATTATTTTGCATGGCTAAATGTATTTCTTCATTTCTAGATTTTACAAAGACTACAGGGTAATCATTGCAGAGCATAATGTCAGGTAGAAGATCATAGGCATAGGCACAAGGGCAAGATGGTTATATATGTGGTTCTATGATATATCCTTGGCACTGGTATATTAGAGGAGCTTGCTGGATATTTTATGATTGACTGAATGAATCACATGGTACAATTTATCAACGAAGACATAGCTTGCATTACTAGTCATGGATCCTGCTACTTCTTTAACTAAAATGAAAAGCAGCCTAATTATAATTATATGGTATGCTTACTTGGCAAATTTATAGTTTGGTCTCCAAGGAACAGGCGTCTTGCAATGCTTCTTCTGTACCAGGCTCTTGGAAATGCCAGAATTTCACTGAGTCGGCGCATGTCATATTTAAAGGAGGCAGACCCTATATCACAGACAGCTGATACAGAAATAAAATTTGCTAGAACTCTGAGCAAATATCCAAAATTTTATGCATTTTTTGCGTAGCGGGCATTAAACATATGCAGCTGAATTACACTTACTATTAGAATTCATGAAATACTAAGTTACATATTAAAATCAACAAGTAGTTATATGTCCTTTTATACATTATAAAAATAGCACAGTATAAAGCAATTAGTTTCCTTTCCTTTTTTCAAGTGATGGCAAATTAGGATTTAATTATTACCATCATAAAATTCTCAAAGAGATCAATCTCATAACTAGCTTTCACTACACTACAAGGCTCCTCTCAAATATGGAAAATGGATGATCAAGATGCGCTACACAGAAATTTCCTCCAAAGAAACTAAGTTGATAGCTGTGTGGCAGAGGCCACTACTTTTCTTTCTTTCTTTGTCTTTTTGAGACAGGGTCTCGCTATGCAGTTGAGGCTGGCCTTGAGCTCACTTTTGTAGCCCAGGCTGGTCTCGAACTCATATGGATCCTCCTGCCTCAGCCTCCCAAGTGCTGGGATTACAGGCGTGTGCCACCATGCCTGGCTTACTTTTCTTTTACATAAGAACAGTGACTTTTAAACAGAAAGCTTCTTGACAGACTTCTCCAGAGTTCTGCTATCATCATTCTTCTATTCCTGCCATATGTGGTTTTCTATTTCTTCATCCCAGCTTCTTTACGATTTACATTCCACTGACTCCCACAGCAACATTCCTGCTTCAGCCTGAACCCATTCCCATATTAACCAGCTGGCTCCCAGATCCTTGCATCTAAATTCCTATAGGAATTTCTTCAGTAATTTAATTTTACCTTTAACTGATTATTGGCATCACTTGCCCTTCTTTTATCTAAGCTAAATATTTTAGGAACCTGTCTCTTCTTATGTAACTAGCCTTCAAGTTTGTGGATTCTCCTATCTTTATCCAAACCATTTCATTTTTTTCCTGTCACAGTTTAGGCTTGCATTGAGTATTTCTTCTTTTATTTAAAATAGCCTCATCAGGGATCTTTTCCCTGTTATCTTTCAGGTAACTATAAATTCTCTTTCTAAAATACCAATCTGAAACATCATTATATAAAAAAGATAGTGTGGAGAGTAATAGGCAGTTAGCTAGTGAAAGATACAGTAGAGGAGCCAATCACACCGATGACCAAAAGAAGAAGTAGTAAAGTAGAACTTTGGATCAATAATGATCCACACACAACATAGAATGCAGCCCCTCACTACTAAATGGAATTACTTCTCTTCTCTAAGTTTCAGAGTTTCCAGGAACTGAAATTGCAAAGTTTTCCTCTAAAAATCACTGTTTCTTTTAAACCCTAGGTGCTGGGTTAGGGAACCTGACCTCCATTTGGTCATTTCTACAGAACTGTCTGTGACATGTGGCTACTGAACGAGAGAGCAGTGCCCACACTCCCTTTATCTGTAAGAAGCTCTAGACCAAGGGACACAGGGCAACCCACTCAGAACTGCTTTCAACTGGGAACTATTTCTCTTCCTGTATTTCTAAGAACTATTCTACCTTCCTTTTTTTGGTTTATGATTGACTCTTTGAGACAATGAGCTCATGTGTACATGGTTTGTTATGGAGATGGTTCATAGCTGTTTCAATTCCCTCCTTGCCTGCCTGCCTACCTGCCTCCCTTTCTTTTTGTACCAGGGATAGCACTTGGGATTTTGTGCTTGCCAGGAAGGCATTTGTGCCACTGAACTACATTCCTGGCCTTTCAATTCCATTTCTTGAAAACCTCTACTGGCTAACCTTGGCCTCAAAGATCAAAACCTGATGAGAAGCTTGGTATAAGAGTCACTCCACAATCTACTCCACATTTATTTATCAGATTTACCTCTAATCAGTCTTCTCTCCAGTTCCAATCACTTTAGACAACCAAATAAATATTCAGTTATCTTATGCTTCACCTATTGCAAACCAGAGTACTCTGCAGAAGCATAGGCTTTTGATGCTTACATGACATTGAATATAGTTAACATGTTGCTACCTTCAAAAGTATCCCTCAGTTCTGAAGATCTGGTCCAAACACTATTTCTTTGGGGAAGTCTTTCCTGATCTTCTCTTTGTATAGATTTATAAAGCATTTAGCATGTTATATAACTGAACTGTCATTTATTTGTCTACATATAAGACCTTCTCTTATTTATGCCTATAACTACTGGTCACCTAGCAGAATGCTTAATGGAAGTTCATCATAAAATATAGGCTTAATGTTTCCTGAATATTAAGGTAAATGAAAAATTCCCTATTTATGAGATAAATAAAAATTTTTGCTTGGTATTCTGAATTCCTCAAGATGTCTCACATGCATTTAATTTTAAGTAACCAAGTATGATTCTGGTATCAAAAAACAATAATCAAGTAACAATACAAAGAAAGTAAGTGATTTGCCCATAGTTATACAGCTAGTTAATAAGCTAGCAATCTCTGTGTACCCAGTTAAGATCTCTAATGACAAATGTTTTTTAGTATCACTATTTCCTTAGTGTTTTAAGCATTCCTAATTGAAAATCAAGCAAACAAAAAGAAATATTACCAATCCAAAGTAGAGAAGAATTAAACAAAATAAATTTGTTTTGCTTATTGAATTAGTCCTATTTTGGTCCTTTATATATATTTATCCAGAGCCATATTCTAATATTGACTACTTGGGGTAGTACAATAGGTTGGACTGTCATTTCTCTACTTTAAATCAACTTATACCCATCAAATCTTAATATTACGTACACTTCACATTTAAAGACTGTTAAGATGGAGGCCATTATTTAATTCTGGAAAACAACATTTTAATTTTAATAATTATAAAATTAAATACCAGATATATTTATCAATGTAGTGTCCATTTTGCTTGCAGACTTGCTTACAGACTGACTTTCAAAAAATGAAGCACCTCCTGAACGCCTTATGCGAGACAAACTCACTTTTACAAATTCAAGATTTATACTAAGAGAGTCTTTTCGACCAGTGACTGATGTGGGTTCCTCATCCACATTCCCTAAAAAACAGCAAAATCCCCATGTATAGTATATACATAAAGAGGCACACATACATACAACTGTCTAGTTAGATTAAAAGTTATAACATATATTATATTATGCTATAAATCAAGATCACAAGCAAGTTTAATAGATTAAAGCCTATAAACACAACTGATGATCTTATAACCCTTCTCCAACAAGAAACTCTAGAATTGACATGGACTATGATAATAGAAAACATATTCACTAGCAAGATCTTAGAATCATTTAGCAATTCTATATACAGTTTACAAATGCCACTGAAATTTAATTTCACTAAATATCTGACTTAAAGCTTAATTTAGACTAATAAACCACACAATTTAAAATTTTGCTTTATTTTAAACAAAATTTTAAGTGAAAATTTGCTTTTAATAAAATACAAGTTCTTATACAAAGAGATTTGGTTAATACACTAAAACATAACAGGTAACCTCAATATCCAAAGAAATTACTGTGCCTGCATATCACTTAAAAAATTCTGTACTTTTAGATTTTTGTCTAATTAATTTATCTAAATTTCTATTTCATATATAAACTTATTTGCAGGGACAAAACAAATACTATTACACAGGAAACAAATGGAAAGCTTCTGGTCTTGGCTAATCTCCGCTACTAACCGTATTCTGACTCATGAAAGAAAGTCTGAAAAGATACTGGAAAATCTTGAAAAGATGGTAGAAATTTGTTAAGTACACAAACATGAGAAGTATACCTAATCCTCCTGATCCAGGTGTAAGACCAGAAACAGCAGACTTTTGTTTCCCTGCTCCATATGGATGAAATACGTAAAGGGAGAAGTCAGACATGCATGCAGTGAAGCTCAAGCCAGAGGAACTGCTGCTGGAGCTGGTCAGATCTGACTGACTGCTACTGTGCCGGCTTCTGCCAAGAGGGCTGCCTAGTCCCGATGAGCCTACAATGGACACAGAAAGGCGAATTATCAACCACAAAAACCTAAGACAGACAATCACTAATACATTCTTAAAAAAGTAAATATGACTGCAAATAAAACAGAAACACTCAAACGTTTATCCATAGACCAACAGAAGTTAAATCCTTAACATCAACATGAAGACTTATGACCTATTTTCCAATAACTTTCTTTGTATGATAAATAAAACAAGACCAGATACCCTGTTCATCTTTAAAACAATAACATGGGTCTAACAAACTACATGGCTTCAAACTTCTTTTTCTCCTCTGCTCCACTGTCAGAAGGTGGAGGAATACCCTATCAAGTTGGGGTGTAAGAACAGTGGAGAGAACAAACTGCAAAAATCTACATTGTGTGGCTGAAATCTGTATCTCAGTAAGCAATAGTGCACATAGGACAACGTATAAGAATGAAGAATATAGGGCTGGTGAAAAAGCTCACCAGACTAAGACTTGCTTAGGCAAGTTCAAGGACCAGGTTCGATCCCTGGCAGCACATGTCATGCAGGCCCCATCCCCACGGGCATGCTGAGACTGCGATTGAGACTGGGAATGGTAGTGCATGCCTGTAATCACAGCACTTGGGAGGCTGAAAACAGGAGGATCATTATGAGTCAGATCTATGTAGTGAGACCCTGCAGGCCCTATACTAAATACATTAAAAACAAAACAAAACAAAACTACTTGTATGTCTAAAACTGGGCTTTCATCTGTTTTTGTGAATCTGCATTTCTTCTAGTATTAGCCATGTATGGAACATCTAAATCTAGAACTCGAGAAAGTACTTGTCAGTCTTCCCATTCCTGAAACTATCATGTAATTTATCACCATTCTATTTCTAGAATATATAAATCTTAGGGCTGGGAGATAGCTCAGTGGCAGAGGCACCTGCCTGACAAGCATAAGGTTCTGAGTTCAATCTCCAGTACCAGAAACAAGAAAATGTGAATCTATCCTGTTTCTGTAGAAATCATTACTGCTATTTCAGCTGTCATCATGAAGTCTGCTGGTACTACTGAAATGGGCAATGCCTCTTCCTGCTTCCTCCCACTCCAAATAACTACTAGAGTGTGGTTGTGTGACTCAGAACAACATTTACTTCTAACATTTCCAGTAGCTTTCCTAGATAAGTGGCTCTTTCCTGTATCTAAACCTTTTTATCATGCCAGTCACATTATACTTAAATTATTTTTCTTTCTTTTTTCCAAAGTTACCAACTCTTTCCTGCTTCATGGCCTTTTTATCTCCCACCTGTAGTGCTTATTATTCCAATTTTCTGCTTGGCTAAATCATACCCAATTCAAATTTCCAGTTAAAATACACTTATTTCCTTGGCTATTTAACTCTGAGTTCAGTTCCCTTAGAGAGACCATGTCTATTAGTTAAGTCCACTGTTTCATGATATAATATATAAGATGTGATTTTATGTTTGTTCTCTTTTTGTTTCTTTTTTTGTAGTTTAGGAAGGGTCTATAGGGTGTTCAGAATCTCACTACTAGGTGGGACTTAGTGATCCACCTGTTTACAGCCTCCTAAGAACAAGGATTACGGCACACACCACCATGCCCAATCTCAACTGCTATCTCAGCACACCCTGGGAGCGGGGCTGGCACAGCAGGCCTGGGGATTGAACCCCTGGCCCCTGCACCTGCTTGCAAATATTATTTCTGAAAGAATCATAAAACACAGAGGGGAAAAAAAAATCAGGGATAAAAGGCTGCAAATGTCACATTCCCAGGGGCCTGGCAGGATTGCTCAGTGGTCTAAAGCGCCTGCAGGCGGCTGCAGGGACTGCAGTTCGATCCCCAGCACCACATGCTGTGCCAGCCCTGCCCTCAGGGTAGGCTGAGCCAGCCATAAAAATAAATAAGCAAACAAACAAAAACTGTGAAACAAGAAAAAAAATAATAAAATGTCACATTCCCTCCACTACATATTCCTACACAGAGCATGTATGTGTACAGTACTGCTATAATGATTTCAGTGCTAATAATTTGTAACATTTTGCCATTAAAGTGGTCAAAATTCTAAAAAAAAAAACAAACCTGTTTGCATACCTTTCCTTGTCTAGATAAAAAGCAATACAATACAAATGGATACAATGATATTCCACTTTACCCCATCACATGGCCAATGATTAGAGACAAATTCAAAAGTTCTGGAAATAACACATTGCACTTGCTACCCATGTATTTCAGTTTTACTAGGTGGCAAAACCTACTAAATACTTTAAAAATGTTCATGTGTCTGACAAAGAAATTCTACTATTAAGAATTTATGTTAAGATGATCTTTGGTTATAAATATTTTTATTCATTCACTTTAAAATGATTTAAAAAATAAAAAACACTGCTTTAAAGTATTTCATAATGGCATCTTATGTAAATATTAAAATTATTTTAGTGAAATAAATATTTCACAATTTGAGAAATTATCAATGATAGCTTAAATTTTAAAAAGTTACACACAGATGAAACCGTATTTCAGTTTTATCTGTGGAAAAGCATATCTCTACAATAATGCTGCAGAGTAGATAATACTGGCCATCTGTCCTGAAAGGATATTATTTCTTATTTTTATTTAGCATATTTGTTTTCTGTATTTTTATAATAATTTAAGATCAGAAAATAAGATTTTAAAATCCAATGTCACTGTAACATTTTATTGACTTACTACCCAACCCCAGCAGCAATTATTTTGGAGTTCAGTGCAACAAAACAGGGTTGGCCCCACCCTCTCTTTCAAAGCTTTAATTCTAAAAACTTAATCTTTTGATTTTTCCTACATTGTATTAGTTTTCTTATACTGTACTGTGAAAACTTTGAAGATTCATAGAGCAAAATAAATGTATGTGTTAACCATTTCCACAGTATTACAAGTAAACACAAAGAGATGAGTTCTTCCTATTAATATTTATTGAGAGGATTTGGGTAAAGTTCACAATCTAAGAACACTGTTCAAAACATCAGTGTATTTTTCCAAATAAAAACACTGTTTTCCACTCCACTGCCCTAATGCCTCTTTCAAAAGCTGGAGTTCAGGATTTTAAAAATGTTCTACCCTAATGCAGGCTTTCTTAACCTTAGCACTATTAATATTTTGAATCTATGCTTCTTGAGGAGTCATAGCATCTGTGTAGAGTATTTAAACAGTATCCTTTACAAATGTTATCTTGATAAGATTTTTGGAGCAGAAGGGGCACTAAACTGTTAGTGAGAAATGTCTATCCTATCAGGAAATTGTCAACAGAATTTTACAAATACAAACTTTCATGAAACAGACATGAGGTGACAAAATCTAATCATTTAAAGAATGGTACCTTATAAAACTTGGATGCAGTGATTAATCTTCATATGTCTGTCTCTTTTAATTTTTATTTGTCAGACTATTCTTATACGTAAAATCTAGCAACATAAAATGAACACTCAAAAGTATTCAAACATAATGATTATTCATCAGTTATATAAGCACATGTATATACATTCAAACCCTAACAAAATGATACCTAGTTGGTCTTCAGATAAAAACATGAAGAGTGCTCAAAATTCTAGTAACACATGAAAGATACTCAAAATTATACTGTAATTATTATAGATTTTTCTCTATAAATACTCTAATTCCTATTTTTTTTTTCTAATTCCTATTGTTTCCTTGCAAATTCATTTTAAAATCCATATTAGTTACTCCTGGAATATTTATTTAAAAACAGTATTTGGTTACTTACTAGAGAAATAAAACAATGTTCTATACCTGGCATTCCACTTTTGCTAGCAGAGGTTTTTGTTCCACTCTGAGGAGCACTACCTCCTGGAGATAAAGTTTCAGCAGGATATGTGGTCCCTAATGTCTCCAGCTCTCCTCGGTTTGAAGAAAACACCAAGTCCAAGGATGGGAGTTTTAGCATACATTCTACTCTTGACACTGGTAAACAGCTAAATTTGATCTGTGAGGGCTAAAAGGAACAGAAAGCCAAAAAAAAAAAAAAAAATGCTTTTTATGAATTATATGGCTAAAACATTTCATAGAGAATCCCAAAGGTAAAATTTCATTTCTCTTTCAATCCACAGATACTAAATTTATGTTTACTTGGTATTTAAAAGGACTATGCTTAATATGATAGCTTTTTCCAACAGAAGTGTAATATACAACCAATGTATAGTAACAAAATGTTGTCATATTTAGAAAAGTAGGGTCAGCAAGATGGTTCAGTGGACTAAGCACCTGCTTAGGCAAGCGTAGGGACTGGGGTTTGATCCCTGGCACCACATGCTGTGCTGGTCTCATCCCTGGGCACACTGAATAGGCCACTGATACTGGGCATGGTGATGCAGGCCTATAATCCTACTGCTAGGGAGGCTGAAAACAAGAGGATCAGTATGAGTCAGATCTATGTAGTGAGATCCTGTATCAAATAAATTAAAAAATATATATACATATATATTTGAGAAGCCATCTCTGAGCAATATTTACACTTAGGTAGTTTGTACAAAACCTTAACATTTCATATACTTATTGTGAAACTACTTCAACTACTTCATAATAGTCTTTTAATGAAAATAATCTCACATTAAAATTATAAAACATGATTGTAAAAATAATCTCAATCCTCACTCCTTATATTTTTCGTCAGAGTTTCAAAAACTTTGAGCAAAACTAAAGAGTCTCAAACTTAATGATCTGCTTGTCAAAATGGTATCATAAAAATAGTTAAAATGGATGATTATTAACACTTTTTATTCTTGAGTATGATCTTGAGAGTAAACTAATCCTGAACTTTGAATATAGGTAGTTTTCAAATCTCTTTAATATATGGATTCAATCAAATGATGACATAAAATCCCAAAGGTCTATTGATAGGATTATATCTAAGAATAAAATACTAAATACCACATAACTCTTGCCAGACATTCTAATAAAGTTACTAATATGACTGTATAACTCATTATACTTTATAGCTACACAAAAGAAGCATAATGGTAAGAATTAAAGACCATAATTTGGAAAAGACATATAATTTTATTTTACCTCAAAAATATGAGATCTAAATTTTAAAAACTCAAGATCTATGAAACTTCAGAAGTAAAGGAAAGGAAGGCATGAAAGTTTACATATACTTTCCAGTTTTAGGCAACCTTAAAGCATTCTTAGATGCAGTAAAGATGCATGTCTAAGAAAACTGTAAAGGGAATAACATTGAGATATTCAGATAAATACAACAAAAACATTCTGTTGCAAAAAATGAATATAAAGCTTATCACCTGAACCCGTACATAAACCACAACATCTACAGGGAAAGAAGAGTAGGCAGATGTTGAAGATGATACTAATGATGTTGTAGATTCTTCCATAGGATCTGGTATGTCAAAATGTCCCATATCTTCATCTTGTGAGCTGACAGCTGTTAAAATATTTGTTATATTATTAAGTTAATGAAAACCTGTTCATTAAGAGATCCTCATCTTGTATTACTACTGAGATGCAAACTATGAAATTCCAGAAACACTTGCTTCCGTATTTCTTTCCCTATACACCTTTCCCTACTCAGAGCTCTTGTCTCAAATTCACCAAGTGATTGTGTCCTTGCTGTCAAAAGACTCTAGTGCAAAATACACACTAATGTAAGACTTAAGAGTATTAACTTTGAAATGAACTAGTTGGAGATGAGGAAATCACATGCACAATCTCACCAGGATTCAGTTTCATCTGTAAAATGAGGATAAAAGGTGATTTCTCAAGTTCGTTTTTAGTTCTGTAGCTTTTTAAAAAAATATTTATATAAAGTGGTACCTTGGGTCACAAATGATTCTTTCCATGACTCTGGATGCAAACCAAGTTGCAACCCGAATCAAATGCAATGCTTAGGTTTATTGTTGACCTTACAGGGGAAATCTGATTTACCTCTTGTCCAATTAGGTTTGCAAGCAGAATTTTGGAGAGAATTGAGTTCCTGAACTGAAATACCACTGTATAATGATGAAATTCTTCCAAGTAACAAGACCATAAATACATAATGCATGTGATGAAGAAGTAAGTATAAAAGGACAATGCTTACCTGTGTAATTCCTTTCAATTGGTGTAATTGGAATAGTTTCCAGAGCCTTTTCCAGAAAGTCCAACAGGCAGGGACTAATAACCATTTCTTCTGGCAATGACTGAAGTGCTACCCAGGCATACAGCTTGGCTGTTTTTACTCCTCCACTTCCTTTTCCTTTGGCTAGAACATTTACAAATATAGGGTACATTTAGTGGAACTTAATAAATAGTTTCAATAAAACATAAGTTAATTTGTGAAACATTAGAATGACATGACTGATTAATCATGTGAGGTACCTTATATTTAAGACTTAAAACAGTAAGTGCAAGTTGCTAGAAATGATGAATTAAGGTTAGACAAGATGCTAAATGATGTATACAATACAATGGTTATTCTTACTTGCTCTAGGTTATACATTTTGATTCAAATTTTCAAGTTTAAACTCCTAAGTCTCTCCTTACTATTGGTCCTTCAGTTCATGTAAAAAAGATATAGCAAATCAACCAATATTTAATAAGTGAGAAACACTATTGCTTTGAGGCTTTGCTGGACATATTTATAATTTGAGACAAAGAATGTAATTTTCATTGTTCCCAAGTAAATATTCTACTTTGGTGAATGAGGTCTGACACTTAGGTAAGTGTGACTTAAGCTTCTAATTCAAATGCCTACTAGTTGCTGAAATTCAGGAAAGATGATTAAATTGTATGATTCTTACCTTTCCTCATTTGTAAAACAGGATACTAATATCTGCCATGCACTTTATGTGCCTTGTTGATTAAAAAATGGCATAAAAATATCATCACCATGATTCTTCACGGTCTCTTAAAGAGTTCATATATCAAGTTCTGTTTGAAAATTCTCAATTCTTGTCTACAAATATTCCCTTTTATGGAAATTCTTTTATGCATGTAAACTACCATTCATGTTCTGGGTAGTAATCAGTCTAAGATGGCTTCCAGTGATTGATATTTGTTCTAGTATTCATGTTCTAGTTCCTTCCCTCAATGACCTCTATGATCAGGAAGTTATTTCACAAAGGATGATATGTGACTTTTGAGGCTAACCCATAAAAGATACTTGAGACTCAGCTACAGTTTGTTTTGGATAGCTTCTTTTCAGGGAAGTCAACTTCAACGTCAATGAAAACACTCAAGTATCCAAACAGAAAGGCCAACCTTATTAGTATACCATATAAGTAGGACCTGATAGATTTTCCAGCCTTACCCATGTACTGTGGTGATTGCAGACCTGAATAATGTCTTGACTACAACCTTGTGAAAGATTATGTGCTAGATTCACAAGTCAAACTTATTTCTGTTAATATGATCAACAGAAACTGTGTTTGAGGTTATAAAATATTAACTTAAGATAATCTGTGCAATAATACATGTAGCTAAGAAAGATCAATGTTGTCAGCCTTAAGTGTATAAGTTTGACATTTTTATGTGATCATAAAACCTTAATTTGAACTACATAATAAAGCTATCCCTTTCTACAGGTACATTAACTGAATTTTATTAAAAATAATAACTGATATTATAAGTTAATAGGAATTTGAGAAACAGCAAAAAAGATGGTCCTCCTATCCATATATTTTCTATAGTAGTTACTGTAAGCCTGCTTGCTTTTTTTTTTAAACATGTAAATTTGATAGTCTCCACACAGCAAGTAGGAATACTAAATATTAAGAAAAACATGACAAAGAAAGAGAGCATATTCTCCTTATGTACCTGAGGGAATAGGAGGGGGTTGGGGAGGAAGTAAGGTGTTACTCTTGCTCTGAACAGTGCAAGGTAAAGGAGGAGAAGGAGGAGATGTTGCAGTATCTTTCATACCATACAGCTTTGACTCTTTGGAGAGTGTTCTTGGTAAAGAAGATCCTCTAGAAGCATTAGGTGACTCAGTCTTTAGCGTCTTAGAATTGTAATGCAACTGTATTTAAAAAAAATTCAAAATTAAAATTATACAGATGAGAAAAAAACCACGAAGTACAGAAAATGTATTAGAAAGAAAACTGGCTTAGGAGTCCAAAGACTCAGAATTTTACAAGTTAGGTTTGTGATCCTAACAAGATTCTCCTTGTTTCATTTTTTAAGTTAACAAGGTCATTCCAGATAATCTTTAAAGTTCTTTCCAACTATAATTAGCCTAAGATTCCATAATTCTTAATTTACAAAACAGTCGTTTAATGAAGGTGCACTAAGGTAACTTTAACAAGTACATTCTGAATATTTATATTCACACATATAAAGCATCTCAACTTTTTTTGCCAAATTTCATGGAAAAATCTATATAAATAAAGTGGTAACTTATACTTATTATGTTCAGAACATAGTACTTAAGACAAAACCCCCAGAAAGTTTCATAAATAGTACTAGGAGCAAAAAAAAAGCAAAGCAAAACAAAACAGTATATGATAGGAAATAAAAGCCACTATTATTGATATTTTAATCTTTTATCCTAGGCAATTACACTCTCACCTTTACATCAACTCCAGGAATATAAAATACTGTTGTTTCTAAGTCACTAGATTTTGTCTGCAGAGATGATGGCACCTTTTTGCCAGTCATTAAATGAGTGGTAGAAGCATAATTGGTTTGGAATTTTTTCTTTTTTGAAGGAGAATCTTGATCTAAGCTTCTGGAACTTCGATCATAGCTCCTATGAAGAAAAAAATGCTTTATTAGCATATGGTTGCAACACATAATGATCACATTCATCTTTGAGACCCAGCACATATACATATCATATTTTGATACCTTACTTCCCCCAACCTTCCCTTTTTCTTCTCCCTCAGATGCCCTTTTCTCTTCCTGTTTAACTGCAGATTTTTATTTATACAATAAAAATAATATAATCTTTAAAAAAATTTAAAAATTGAAGAAAGCTCAGAAGTGTTTCTAGCTGGTTAATGCTTTGTAGTAGTGCTGCTAATGTTAGATGTTCTCTAACCACATAGGGTAGTAATCTTTATTCTTTCCTAAGGTTCCAACTGTTTCACATGAACATATTAGGTTATAACAAGTGAAACTATCTTTTATATAGGTTGAATACCAACTAATTATCAACAGTTTGTCATGTTCAGTGTTTTAAAAAAAAGTTTACAAAGTTTACTATTCCATTTTTAAGGCTTTTAAAAAATTTTTCATCTTTTTATTTGTCTCATCATATAAAAGCTTTAATAGATCACTTAAAAATGAGCAACAACTAAACCAGGGAGATAGCTTAGTGGCATAAAGGCATGCCTGGCAAGTGCCAAGTCCCAAGTTCAATCTCCAGTACTGGAAAATCAAAAACAAAAACAAAAAAGAACAAAAATGAGCAACTATTTTGAAGACAATATGCAGTATTTCAACAGTTGTTAATTTCTCATCCTGTTCTGAAACTCTGTATCATTATTTCTTTTTTTAGTTTAAAAAAACTCTACTATGAAGGACTTCAAACATAAAAAGCAAATACAATAGCATATGATTCTCATATACTTGTTCCCCTATCTTAACCACTGTCAACATTCTGCCATTCTTAGTTTACCTACATTTCTAGTCACCTACTTATCTGTAAGCAGGACACTTTCTTTACATTCATCAGGAAAGAAGAAAACTTCAATGAAAAACTCTAACTTGCTTATATTGCTATTTAATTAATGACAGAAACAAATAGCAAGTTATCATTGCATCTGGAAATCATCTTAGTCTAATGAGGTCTCTACAACTGTTTTTCAAACTTTCTTGTTTCAATATAAATTAAAATTTTTCATCATTACTTTTTTTTTCCCTTTTTCTTTTCCCCTTTCTTTTCTTTGAAAGTTGACATATTGCATATTGTCCTCACAATCGTTCTACAGAGTACAGTGTGTGGGCATGACCCACCTCCTAAAATTCTTAATAACCAAGAAATTCTTCAAAAATGTAGAGGTTGAGAAATTTATGTTTGTTGAAAGGTAAATTCTAAAGATGTAACTATTTAAAATTAACAAATTTACCCTATCTATATCATACATATGTTTATAGTTTCCCCCAAAATACTATACATTTATTTTTCATTTTAAAAATCAATCAATCAATCAATCAATCAATCAATTAATTAATTTCAGGCCCAGCAGCATCTGCACCTTTATACACACTACAGGCTAGGCTGGGCAGGGTGCCTGGTCCCAGGAACACCACTGTATCACTATAAAACCCAAAGGAAATAAGGAGCAAGTGCAAGACCAGGAAACAGGGCCAAAGTCATGCAGAGTTAGCTGTTATCAAAACGCTCTTGGTCATACACTTCAGCCACCACCTTGTGGCCTGCAAACGGCACCCATTCAGTGCCTACATGGCCTTGTGAGTCTCTGAGGCCATGGAAAACTCCACAAAGATCTTGACAATGATTTCTACATCCTCTTCCTTGCCTTGCTTTTCTTGGTAGATGATGACACAGTTGACAGCACAAAACTTGCCACACTCTTCTGTCACCTCCCCCTCCAGGTCATCATCGATGTCCCTGGGATCCACCAAGTTATGAAGAACTATCACTGTAGACTTCTACTTTCACAGCAGCTTCTGCACGACCATGTAGCGTGTGCTGCTGTCTGAGATGTTCCCGTGTTCCTGCTCACTCAGCATCTCTGGCTGTTCTGACTCTGGAAACAGCTCTTCTTCTTTCTCCTTCTTGGGCTCCTAGGGTTGGTGGGGCTGGCTAGGATGGGGTTCACCACTTCCACAAAAGGAATGGTGACAGGAATGGGAGGACAGGCTGGGTCATACCTGTGATGACTCCAGGGGCTTGAGAAGCCATGACAGCTTGAGGCAAAGCCCAGGGGCTAGGCTAGGGTCAGTGCTGGAGATACCTGTTCAGGTGTAGCCAAAGTACCTAGCATTGCTGTACTAGCCACTGCTTCCTGAGCATCCACAGCAGCACCAGGTGGGAGGCCTCCAGGTGTGCCAGGTATCAGCAGGAGCACGGGGGGAGTGATGGCCTCACCTACTTGCAAATACTGGCCACCCAGATCAAAAAGGTTCATGGAGGACACAGCATCCTGTGATGATTGAACTTTCTCATACTCAATGAAGCTATAGCCTTTGTATTTGCCAGCTGTCAGGTCCCAAGCCAGTGTGCAAGACTTATCTTGGCAAAGTTCTCAAATACACTCTTCATGTCATTGTCTATACTGGGCTGGGCCTGTCCTATGTTGTTGGTCCTGCTCACCTTAATATTTCTGCCTTCTAGCATCAATGAGTTCATCTGCTCCAAGGCTAGTTGTGCAGCTTCTGGGATCTCATACTCCAGGAAGGCAAAGCCCTTGTGTTTCATGACCAAGTCCCAGGATATGTCAGTGCTCTTGATGGGGCCAAAGAGGGCAAAGGCTTGGCGAATGGTGTCCTCCCCTAGCTCATAGTAGATGGTGCTCACAGACCTGGCACATGATGACCAGTGCCTACTGCCACTGAGCTACCATCAACTGCAAAGGTGAAAAAGGATCTCCAAAGCCCATTGTCACTGCTGCCATCTGCATATTGATGAGCTGCTGCTGCTGGTGCACGATGGTCTGCTTCACTAGCATACTCTTGACGCTCTGCTCCATGATGCATATCTTGGCCTTTTGGAGGGCCCTCTGCTGCTCAGGCATCAGAGGAGGCAGTCCCAGCTTGGCAGCTGTGCTCTGCCTGTTCTCCATCTTGATGGAATCTGTGCTCTGTGGAGGTTTCCATTTGTCTCCCACTGTCACCACTGCCACCACCACTGCTGCCCCTGCTGCTGGTTTGGATCCCCCTCCTTGTTGGCCATTGACTTGGAGAGCTATGGCTGCCATTGCCATTGTGTGTTGCCGCAGCTGCTAAGTGTACCACATATCCCAGTCTTCAGTACTCTCACGCAATCTGGACACATTTATTTTTTTAAATTTCGTGTTATATAAATAATCACAAGATCACTACAAATACTCAACCACTACAACCATCTTTAAATATGCATTCTGGGACTGAGAAAAAGATTATTATAATTCAGTGACATATGAATAGTATATCTAACAGATGTAGTACTTTTAATGCTTTTCTAGCTTTTAAAATTTTTCTTGGTTTTTTATTAATTAATTAATTAATTAATTAATGTATTTATTTATTTATTTTTTGCAGTACCAGGGATTGAACTCAAGACCCTGTGCTTTCCAGGCAAGTGCTTACTCTACTGAGCTATTTCCCTGGGCCCCTCTTGGTATATTTTAGATATACACAATGGTAACATTCATCACAGAGCATTTGTATTTGTACAGGATATCATTTGCTTCTTCTGTTTCCCATTCCCCTGCCTTCCTTTCAACTGTTCTTCCTATAGAAGAAAAAAATGGAAACAGATGAAATTCTACATATGCTTTTTCAATGCATTTCTTACCTCCTCAAACTTATATCATCATGTTCTTGTAGAAGGGTGGTTGGGTGGAGTACACATTTTCCACTATCAATTTCAACCCGTATATCAAGTTCAAAATCAATATTTCTCTCAGTAGCTGTGCCAGTAAGACTTCGGTTGACTGGTGCTGTAGGCCAGCGTTCTGTAAAGAGCTGATGAACAGCAGCAAAGCCTGTTGCTTTTTTACGAGATGTATGTCTACAGAAGGAACAACTGACCATTATGTTGTACCAAAATGGAAGCTGAATACATTTTTTCACTACATAAACACACAAATTATTCAACTAGTTCATACAAGCTAAGTCTAATGGAGTCACATTTCACTGACACCCAGTAAATATCTACTGTCATTTTTTCAAAAATCGCTGGCAAGGATGTGCAGAAATTGAAACCCATGTCTTTTTTTGGTATGAATCCAAAACAGTGTAGTCACTAAGGAAAACAATATAGATGTTCTTCAAAAAATTGCAAATAGAATTACCATGTAATTCAGCAGTCCCACTTATGGGGACTTAATCAATGAAATCAGGATCTTGAAGACAGCACTTCCTTACTCACTGAACCACTTTCCATGACATATGAGATGTTGGGGAAAATTTAACCTATCATAAGATGAATGGCAAAAAAAAAAAAAAAAAAAAAAAAAAAAAAAAAAAAAAAAAAAAAAAAAAAAAAAAAAAAAAAAAAAAGGCACATTCAATGTAAATTCATTCAACCTTTAATGAGAAAACAAGTATGTAACATACACTTGGGTGAATGAGCCTAAGAACTAAGATTTAAAAGGCAGTCATAGAAAAATACTACATTATTCTATTTACATGGGCTAGCTAAGATAGTGAAAATCAAAGTAAAAATATTGTTGCCATGGGAGGTTGCTAATAAACAGGTTTTACATTCCAGCTAGGCAAGATGAATAAATTTTAATAATCTGCTCTAAAATCCTGTGCCTAGAGACAATAATATTGTGTTATCCACTGAAAACTGAAAAAAGGAAGTTTGCACACTAAGTATTGTTACCAAAATTTTTTTAGAAAAACTTTCCAATTGCACATCTGGAAAAGAAGGCTATGATAATGTAAGTTATATATCAATAAACAAGATTTAATTTTTAAAAAAGAGTAATGTAAAATATGTGGGAAAAATAAAGAGCTATACATTATCTAGGAGGGCAAATGTCTCGGTTTTAGGATTAATATCAAAACCAGGAAACTATGGGAATTTATCCAAATAATTATAAAACAATATTTCGTATAGCCAAATAAAACATATTTGGTATTTTAGCTCCTAGAAAAATTGTTCAACAAAGACATAACCCTAAACATACTGCTGTGAAATTAAAGTATACAAATATATAACTTTCAAAGCCCTACAAATTACTATGTACGAACAGATTCAGAGTATCTAAAAAAAGCAAGTGGGATTTACAGATCTGAAAAGATAACCAGCATATGGTAAATATGCTCAAAGTTAATCTAACAGTCTTCATTAGAAGAAATAATTACTAGACTATAACCATATTTTCAATCAAAAGTGAGAACAATAAATTTGGAGATTGAAAAATGAAAGTGTAGCTTTGTATTACCAAATTTTTATACGAGGTTATTTCAGGATATTTTCCAGAAGAAATCAAAATATGTTGATATAAAGGTTCAGGAGTTGGGGCTTCAGTTTAAGAAACGGAGGAGGAATTCCTCACAGCTCAGAATGAAGAAGACTGAAATTGTGGAGTTTCTTATAGACCAATTTTCAATTATTAATCCTCTGGAGAGCCAATTTCCCATCATTACCATAGTCAGAATCTTTTATTGTCACTATATCACTTATGGGATCATTAAGTAGATTACTTTTAAAGATCCTTTTAGGTATTCTTTTTCTTTTTAAAAAATTCTTTTCTTTTTTAAAAAAGTGTATTTAGTGCAGGATCTACAGGGTTGCACCACTATGCACACAGTCTCAGTCACCATCTCAGTGCGGTCCAGGGGTGGCACAAGCGGAGCACACCAGGGATCGAACCTGGGCCCCTCACATGCCAGAACAGGCACTTTACTCTGCTGAGTTATCTGGCAGGCCCCTTTTGAGGTTTTCTTGGGGGCATATTCTGAGCAAGACTTCAGGTATGCTTTTTATTTTTTGATAACATCTTATTTCCTTTTTTCTAAACATTTGCTGGAGTCCCATATCCACTGCTAAATACTTTTCTTTTATTATTTTTAAATACTATTTATGTGTCTCATTGCAATATGCTACATTTTAAAGCCAGAAAGAATACAGCCTTCTCTGTTAAGTTACAATCCATCTTTACTTCCATTTTTGTACCCAGGATTATCTTGGAGAAGCAATTAAAATGTTTTATAATTATTTAAATTTAAAAAATTATAATACCATATAAAGCTAAGTTACATTAGTAAATCATGGAAATGTCTCTTAGTTTTTTTTTTTTTTACTCAAGCCAGGTATATTAAGAGACAATTTTTTAAACAATAAATTAGATAAAGCTTTAGGCTCAGTTTAGACTCAAATACTACTTAAGATCTTCAAATAAACAGGTTACTCACGAGGGTTTCCTGTAAATATAAAACCGTTCCCTCTCACGGTCTTCATCCTTTTCATCCTTCTCAGAGTCTTCACTGGTTGAAGATAAACTGTCATCCCGCCTGCCTTCTTCAGGTTGGAAAGGAATATTTGGTGAGAAGCTTCCCGGAGTTTTGGGAGAACTGAACACAGAACATGATGCTTCACTATTTGATGAGTAATGACACGGACCTTCAACAGTTACTGACAAAAGGTCCAGTTCTGTCTCCTCTGGAAACTGGTTGCAAAAACAGAACACAAGAATGAGATTTATATTTTAACTTCCCTTCTCAATTAAAAAAAAAAAGAAGTAATTTTAAATATTTCTTAATATTTGTTTAATATTTAACAAATGTTAAGTTCTTAACATTTTCTCAGTTGAATTTTTTCACTTAGAACTGAAAGAAAATTTATACTTAGGAACGTAGGAAATGGCACACAAAGAAGGAAGCAAGAAGGTCAAACCACAGAGAGTCACACCACTGACATTTCAGAGTGAAATCTTACTGAACAGGAATATATACCATCATATTGATTAGTATACACTGTCATTCTTTAAAGAAAAAGTTAAATATGTAATCATAGGAAATGTGATCAATTATAAATCAGCATGGCAAGGCAATTATTGATGAAATAACATGCAGTGTCAGTACAGAGTGAATTATCTTATGATGTATGGAGTTTTATGTAAGTATCTTTAAAAAATGAGCTCCTCATTGGCTAAGTAACATGCAAATAATTGAGTAAAAAGCACATAATCAAATTTCCAAATTATGTTATGGTAAATAATTAGTATAAAGAACATGTCTCTAACTTCAGTTTTAAACCATGAGGCCACTGGTTTTAAGTAGGTCAGAAAACCAACAAGACTTCGTATAACTAAATTTTAATTTTTTATCTCAGTTGCTCAAGCAACATTTAGTAATTAGCTTAGGTGATATAATTTATTATTTAAAACAATTGGATCATTTTTTGGGGGGTCCTTTGTTACTAGTATTTAAATATAACCATAGTTTAATTATCTATTTTCTAATTTATAATTAGCAAACATAGCATCTAATTTCCTATTATCTAATTATTTTTATGTAGCATTTTTATAAGCAAAACACACTGTTTGGGGTTGTTTTGGTACTGGGAATTGAACTCAGGACATTGTACTTAGACAGGCAGGTGCTGTAACACCATTATTTCAAAACAGTATCCAAATCACTTCAAATATTAGTATCTTTAAGAATCACCTAATTAAAGCTAAGGATTTATTGCAGTGACACAGTACTTGCATAACATGTGCAAAGCTCTGGGTTTGATATCCAGTACTACCCTCTCCAAATTACCTAATTAGTAGGACTGATTCAATTTGCATAAATGATTTGCTTGCAAGATATTTTGTTGTTGCTTTTTAGAATGAAGAAAATATTCTTCAACCTTTAATCTAATAGTTCTATGACAAAGTCTAATATGAATTAATTCAGTGTAATTATGGGATACAGTTTGACTTGACCTTAAGAAAATAAGGAAAAGGAAACAAAGCATATTGCAAGTATGTAATGTCAATTTTTAAATGTAATTTGCAAACAAAATTATAATTCCTTTATGATTTAGTTTTGCTTTTGTGACTTATAGTTAGGAAAAACATTTGGCTTATAAAAATATGATTTATAGTAACTACCTAATGGATTGTCATTTTTTTAAAATGTATTTTTAGTACAGGGTCTACAGGGTTGATATCCAGTAGTACCTTCTCCAAATCACCTAATTATAATTAGTAGGACTGATTCAATTTGCATAAATGATTTTCTTCCAAGGTATTTTGTTGTTGCTTTTTAGAATGAAGAAAAGATCAGATTCATAGTGATCCTCCTGTTCTGAACCTCTCAAGTGCTGGGATTACAGGTGCATGCCACCATGCCTGGTTTTAGTGGCCAGTACAGCCTCCTGGGTTTCCAGGGCTAGTATGGCTTGTGGGGATTGAACCCAGGTCTGTTGGCTTGCCAGGCAGGTGTTTACATAGCTGAATTATCTCCCAGCCACATTTAATATTTTACATAATAGTAATGCAAGATAAATAACATGCGCTGATCAATTTATTCTGAAGTAAATATAATCGGTTTTTATCTACTCAACAAAGATTGTACTTTTTTTTGCAGGGGGGGGGTACCACAAATCAAACTCAGGACTTTATGCTTCCCAAGCAGGTGCTGTGCTGCTGAGCTATCACCCTGGCCTTAGACTGTGCTTTTGCAAGGGTTTGAAATGATTAGCTTTGTACAGTTTGGTACAGTAGATTTGATAAGCTGATTTGTCTTAATTTTAAACATAAAAGTAACTATAACTTGTTATAAAAGTATACCAATGAAACATATGCATAATACAACTTACAACATGTACATGATGAAAAAGAATCTGAACAATCTGAATCTTTATGTAAAATATTCTGAGATTTGATTGAGTTTAGTTTGAAGTGAAAGACATTGTGAAAGCAGATTTTCAGAGTGGTTAATTAGTTTTTAAGCAGTACCTGAAAATACCCTTCCCCAGGCCAGCTGGATTGTGGTGTACTTCCCCATACTGTACTTTTCAACTTAATTAAAATAATAAGAAAATAAAGAAACTCATGAAAAAATTAAAAAAACAATGCTTAAAAGTAAACAAATACATAAAAAACCCTAAACATTTTAATATAAATTCTGACATGCTACAAAATTAGACTATAACTTTAAAACAGAACTTCCTTTGGTTTCTGTTAGTACCCAACATACATTCTAAACTAGCATATATAACTAAGTATAAATTATCACATTTACAACTGTGAGAGATACAGTTTAATGTGAATTCTCACTTGCAGGAAACATTCAGAAGCAATCTTTTCTACATAAGAACAGTTACAGGGTATTGTACATACAAAAAACTTAACTCCTGCATAGGGTTCTCCATGGAATGAGCATAGTGATCCACTGGAGGGTCATGTAGAATACTTCAGGCCTTATCACATTCCTATCAGCTTGAACCACTGGTGGTACAAGCAGATCTAATCACTTCAATATAGTCATTCATGTACCATTGGTTATTCAAGTTGCCTAGCTACAAGATTATGAATTATGACTCTGCCATGCATATGTTACAAGGGTAGGCAAGAATCAGCAGTATTTTGAAATTATATAGCACTGCAACTTTATAATCTGTAAAAACTATTTCATAACATGTATTTGGAACAACATGGTCTCTCTTACTGTATCCTGGATGTTAAAAGTTACTCTGGGTCCAGGAGATGCTGCATCTATACGAATTTCTGGAAGCTCTTCAGTTTCTCCTACTCGAGAACTGTTAAGTAAAATATAAAGTAGTAAGTTTAATAAGTCTAAGAAATAATTCATGATGTGTATTAACATTTTATTTCTAAACATTTACCTTATTAAGATTGAATTTTTTGTATTCTATTAGCATCATATAAAAGAGTTTCAAAGTTCTGATTAAATATGATTTTTTAAAACCAAAGCATATAAAAAAAATTTAGTAGAAAAAGACTTCACAACCAAAACCTCAACTACATGGGAAATACTAAAAAACAAAACAAAACAAAACAAAAAAACCCCAAACAAATAGAAGGGATTTCATCTCATTAAAAAGCTTTAGCACAGCAAAAGAAATCTCCAACAGAGTGAGAAGACAAATTCTTACTCAGTTGTTCTTCAGACGTGGGCCTAATATCTAGAACATATACAGAATTTAAAAGAGCTCCCACAAAGTTAAAGAACCAATTCAAAAATGGGCACTTGAGAAGAACAGATACTTCTCAAAAGAAGTACAAATAGCAAATAAATACATGAAAAAATGCTCAAGATCATCAATAATTTGAGAGATGCAAAATTAAAATGAAATTCCATCTCACTCTACAAAGAATGGGTATTATCAACAAATCAACCAATAACTAAGTGCTAGTGGAGATGTGGGGAAAAATGAACCTTTCTCCACTGCTGATGGAAGTATAGACTAGTACAACCACTGTGCAAATCACTGTGGAGATTCTTCAAAAACTAGGACTAGAGGTTTTATTTGACCTGGCTAGTCCCCTTCTTGACATTCCCCCCGAAATTAAAAGCACTACATCACAGTGACAAGTGGGCAGTATATACACAAAGTTAATGTTAACTGAAAATGAAAACTGAAAGCAAACATTTCAAATGAGGAAAATTATTCTAAAACACCACAAAGCAGGAAAACAACATATAAAGTCTAAACTCAAAATTCTTTAACATTGGTAGTTTAAAAACCTCTCATGTATGTATGTATGTATATATATATATATATATATATATATATATATATATATATATGTTCAAAATAGAAATGAACAATAACAAAACAAACAAACAAAAAATAAAGATAATGCAGTTCGTAATAGCTAAATCTTGGAAATATCCCAAATGCCACCAACAAAGGAATGGATAAAAAATATTTTTTTTTGTTTTGTTTTTTTAGTACAATGGGGTATCACCCAACTATAAAGAAGGATAAATTTGAGACATTCAGAGCTAATTGGATGGACCTTGAGGCCATACTCTTAAGTGAAATAAACTGGACACATATACATATCACATTGTCTCTCTGCTATGGAAAGCTGAAGGTATAAATAAGAAGCAAAATATATAACAGATAATGTGAAATAGGCAGTAATTGTTCAAAGGCAAAGGAAATTAGGGGTGTAAAAATGAAAGGGAAAAGAAAACTGCTAAAAAGGAGGCTAAATGGAAAACAAAGCTTTGTGAATAAGACAGAAAAGAAGGGGTGAAGTGAGGGGAGAGAAAATGTAGAACAAAAGAGGCACTAAAGTTCATTCTATACAGGTAAATTTCCAAAATGTTACTTTGGACATTATACAATGCAATTATCGGAATTATCTTTTTAAAAATTTTTTATTAATTTTAATGAGAAAGAAATAACAATGAGACAGTTCCAAAACATGTTAGTAGGACAGTTATAATAATTAATATATTGCAGGGGCCTGGGAGATAGCTCAGTAGAGTAAGCACTTGCCTGGCAAGTTCAAGGTCCTGAGTTCAATCCCCAGTTCCACAAAACAAAACAAAAAAATAATGAAAAACATTGCATATTGTTGTCTTTATAGTAGTTGTTCAGAGTACTAGATGTAGACCTGATATCTTTTCTAAACACTATTAGTACAAATCTTTCCTCTCATCGAACTAAGAGAAAGTAGCTGTATATATAGTCCAACAGTCCATAATAGTAGTGGGTTATCAGCACAACTGGCAATGTCAGAAACTGTTGACTTGAACATTTTAAAGCTCAGCATATTAATAAGGCATTACTTTTTATACTTCGTGATTAGACTTTTCTGCTGGATGGTTAAGACCAAGTTAAAGCAAGACCTATATAACAAAAGATGTAACTTTTGTATCTGACAAGGTCAGTTAAATCCCCTCAGGATTTACCCTGAAAAGATGTACAACCCTCTGTAGATCTTTTGTCAGCTTTAGCCCTCTGGATGAGTCATGGCTATTGCTTGATGAATTGGTAGATAGAATTATCTGAGAAACGATATTTGCTAATTGAAAACCTGAATGCTCATTAAACAGCATTTTAATTTGGCAGGTATTTTCATAAATGAGGTATATGTACAATCATACCTTTTCTAAACACACATATTTAGCATACATGCTACTAGGATGCACATGCCTATATCTTTATATAATCTAAAGTTTATACATAAAACTTGCCTAAAAACCATGTACTTTATTACTAAAAAGAACTCACTTTATTGTGATATAAATGAGATAAAGAAATTTCTTAAATAAATGAAGTTTGAAAGTAATCAGTACGATTGCTATGTTTACTAATAAGGATCATTTTTAGTTTTATAATTTCCCCAATTAGAACATAGTAAAAAAAAAAAAAAAAAAAAAAAAAGTCATGAATCTTGCTAAAGAAGTCAGCAATTTTATTTCTTCTCTCATTGGTTAAGACATATATTACCTTGCTCTTTCCATTCTCTTGAGAGGTGGTCTTCCAGAAGCAGAAATGCTTTTAGATCGACTGTAACTTGGTTTGTACCCCAAACCCCACTTATCCTTTAGGGAAGCAGCCTAATGAAATAAGAGAAAAAATTGACTGTAAACTACACTCTGTTCTTCTAATTAAGATCTACCTTCAGAAGGAACTAGTTAGCAAAGCTTAATCTGCCTGAGGGAGGGGCATCAAATTATAACTGATAAAGAAGGGGAATACCAAGCTCTAGTCAGCTCAAATCACACTGTCCAAACTAAGCAGGAAGAAAAAAAATGGCATTTATGAAGTTCACTTCAAAGGCTCAGGCCCACAAATGGGAAAGACCAGGTGAGAAAACCTTCACTGTGTAATGACATTTTACCACTGTATCACACCAAAGGCAAATTTATAGAACAGTACTTTCTAGCTAGTGCAGAATGTCTGTCAGTCAAGGAAAAATTACAAGGTCTACTAAAAGGGAAAGAAGAAATACAATCTGAAGAGGAAGAAAAAGCACTAGAACCAGATATGACAAGAATGTGGAATTCTCAGAACCAAAATTAATTAATTAATTAATTAATAATATATCTTAATACAGGGTCTACAGGGTCTCATTCCACAGACAGGACTCGTAGTGATTCTCCTGTTTTCAGTCTCCCAAGTACTAGGATTGCAGGCCTGCACTACCATACCCCGTCTCAATCTCTGTCTCAGTGCATACAGGAGGTGGGGCTGGCATGGCAGGCCAACGATCAAACCCCTGGCCCCTGTGCCTGCCTAAGCAGGTGCTTTAATCCACTGAGCTATCAGGTTGGCCCCAGACCCAAAATTTAAAAGGGCTATGATTAATATGGTAATATGCTAAGGGTTAGTTAGATTGCATGCAAAGATACTTTGGCAATGTAATTAGTAAGATGGAAATCCTACAAAACACTAGACATCACAAAACACAGACAGAAAAGAATGATGAGCTTCTTACCAGACTGGGCATAGGGAAAAAGAAAAAAAAAAAAATCACTGGTCTTGAAGCCATATCAATAGAAATCCCCAAAACTGAAAAGGAGAATGGACACTGAAAGAAAGATCAAATGTCCAAGAACTGTGAGACAAGAGCTGTTTTTAATGAAAAGTAAATAAAGCAGAAAAGAGGAAAAATTGGCTGAGAGGAAAATCAGACCACTGAAAACAGAATGAGGAAGGACAGACATCTCAAGAGTTTACATTTTAAAAGAGCTAATATTACAGGCTATATTACAGACTAAAATTAGATTTTATGAAAGGAAGCAAAAAAAGTGGGAAAGGGCCCAACTTTATAGTCCCACTTCGTATTGCCTAAATTTTGGTTCTACCAGGATTATTGGCCATATAAGCACAGCAGTATTACTCAGCTCTTCTGCCCTTAACTTTCTCTTCTTTAAAAGAGGATAATAATAGAGCTACCTCCAAAGATTGTTGTAAGACTTTAACAGACTGTTAACATGTAAAGTGCTTTAAATAGTATCTGGTACACAGTAAACCTGCTATAAATCAGGTGGTATTACCACTGCCATTAAAAGAAAAAGAAAACATAAGCATCATCACAGATACATTCCCAAAAGAAAAAAGCTTAATAAAACTTTTCTTAAATATCAACTCACTCGCATACTTGACCTCCGTAGTTTTTTACGAACATCTCTTCGAATGTCATTCACAGCTACAGATTCTAACTGTTGGTAACGCTGAATTTCCTGGTTTATGGTTCCTTCACTTGCACCTAATTTTCTAAATGTAAAACAAATACAAAGAAGCAACAAAGTAAATCTAACATTTAGGTGCTTCTTTTTAATGCTCTTATTTGTCAGAATACGAAGGAATATGGACTGGCCAAAACACTGTATAAATTTAATGTTGACATTTGTCAAACTGTAAAAAAACAAACAAAAACTACTACTATTTGAGTAAATGCTTTACCTATTTCTACATCAAGAGTCTCCAGGTATCTTATGATAACCATAAACATGTTGTGCAGAAAAACAACTATATAAAAATTCTTCTACATTATGGAAGAATGTATTTTATTAAAAGTTACTTTTCCCTTGAGAACAAAATGGAAATTTGTAGAGTATGTCACAAGAAAAATGTAAGCCATTATGTGATAATTTACAGGTAAAATTTTATGCAATACCTTTCATTGCATGCATGACTATATGAAAAATCCTTGAATGTAAAAAGACATCAGCATATATGTGTGAGGATTAGCAAGGTAAAGTAAGAGGACTGAGAGTTTGAGCTCAGTCTGGTTACTTTATAAGACCCTGTTTCAAATTAAAAAGAGGACTGAAAATGTAGATGTATGTAGCTTAGTATACAGGTCCTCGGTTCAATCTTTAGAATCAAGAAAAACAAAAACTGAAAGAAAAAAAAGATAAGGTATAATCATTAATGTTTGGGGAAAATATGTTTCCAATTAGAAAAAGAATATTCTTATTCTAGTAAATTATTCTTACAGAGGAGGTATTAATATTATGCAGTAGGCAGAAGATACAGAAAAAAAGCTTATCAAAATGTACTATCCTGCCGGGCGTGGTGGCGCAGCACGCCTGTAATCCCAGCACTCGGGAGGTTGAGGCAGGAGGATCGATACGAGTTTGAGACCAGCCTGGGCTACAAAAGTGAGTTCAAGGCCAGCCTCAACTGCATAACGAGACCCTGTCTCAAAAAGACAAAAAACAAACAAACAACAACAACAAAAAAATGTACTATCCTCTGACCCAGTTTTAGTCCTGGAGAATTACTGAGAGGAAGGCAGGTATGGAGGAGAGAGTATGAACTTTAAATTCAGATACAGAAAAGTTCAGATTTTAATTCTTTACTCTGAGTCAATTTTCTCATTAATAAACTTGGGTAATGTTATTTCTTATCATAGAAATGTGAGGATTAAATTGACATAACATTTATTTATCAAATTCAAAATATGTGCTTAATAGTACTAATTTTCAGTCTTTTAAAATTTTCATTCCAGAAACACTGATAGTGCCAGGTGTAGTGGCCCATGCCTGTAATCCCAGCACTTGGGAGGGTGAGGCAGCAGGACTACTGCAAGTCTGAGGGAAGGCTAGGCTGCAAAGTGAGTTCAAGGCCAGCGTGAACTAAATAATGAAATACTACCTCAAAAAGGCCAGAAGAGTAACAAACAGAACAAACAGGAACACTATTAATGAACTAATACAGACAGTTATACAGGCATGTATATACATAAGTGGAGATATTTATATAATTACATATATATGTGTGTATGGTATATATATGGCATGAAAGTAGGTCACCATGATATACACATATATGGTGCATATGTAGTATAAAGTAGGTCACAAACTGCCCAGAAATGAGGACCTGTGAAAAACAGTAGATGAGGACTTCGGACTTAACTTTACAATAAAGAAAATAGAATCTCAGGTACATCAAGAAGCTTCTGTGGACTTTAATGATCTTGTTGATAAACTGAAGGGTTTGTATTAGCCCGCATTTCATTTTGGCATCCTATGATTTTAATGTTTATAGAATACTATATTATATTAAAAGTTATACATACTTCAGATCGTCTATTACTTTGGCCTGTTCATTCAGTTCTCTGATATCTACTAAACGTTTCATGATTTTTCTTCCTCTAATTTCTCCTGGCTGGCTTAAAGATGCTCCTTGTCTTCGATAATCTACAACTTCCTGAAAAATCAGAAATCATATCTGTGACTATCATTAGTTCATGCACTAAATCTAGACTACAAAATTAACATCTTAAATCAAAAAAGAGCATGCAAGAATCAAAGCCATCTATCTAATATTAAGTAATATGATTGGAATTTTCTATTGATTCAAATCCCAAATATACAGAATCTATGTAGTTGCTACCTACATTTCCCCATGAGTGTGCTCTGCACGCTTTCAAATGGGAATGGCTAGACTGAGGGGTGCCCCATATCTCTGAGTCACACAGATACTCTGTAGGAACAGAATAGCGTTGATTTGGGGGCTTCAGGCCTAGTAGGTGGTTAACAAGTCGCTGCCCAAAGGTGAGCTTGTGGCCATCTCCACTCACTGAGTTTCCATCTGAACTCTAAATAATAAACAGTAACATTACTTTAAAAAATTTTGTTTCTAAGAACAAGATAATTTCAAGGTACAATAGTTAAAAATCTGTAATTTTCAAAAATTAGTATAATAAAAGCAGACAGTAACTATTTTTAAAAGTATAGCCCTTCATTTTGTATGTGTGCTTCATTTTTTCTGGATTTTTAAGTATCTCTCTTAGATCTGATTCAGATTATGAAATTCATCCATTTAAAACATTCAATCTGATGCTTTTTAGTATATTACAAAGTTATGCAACCATAATCACACACTCAGTTGAGAACATTTTCATAACTCTAAACCAAAATCCAAACCTATTAACAGTCTCTTCCTATTCCTCTTTCCACCATACTCCTTCTACTCCACCTTACACTCTGTCTGTAAATTTCCTTGCCCTGTTATTTTGTCATCTATTAGGTAAGGCATAATTTAGCTAACACTCATCATTAACACAGAACTTAATTAAAAGATAATACTGTGAAATACAGATCCAAGGAACCATACTACTACTTTTCTTCCTCCATAAAAGCAACTAGAGTATACTAAACAACACAATCAATTATATCCCTGTCTCTGGGTAGAAGCCATTCCTAAAGACTTCCCCTAGTGAGTTTACTTACAGTATGGATAGTGGGAGACATAGTATCAACTTCATCCTCATCTGACAGGTCAGCTATATTCACAGAATTTAGATCAGCAATGTCATCTATGTCCTCCTCTCCTGTCAGTGTTGTCAGGGTGTTTCCCAGAGCATTAAGCCTTTTGCCAATGTTAGGATCCATGTGCACATCAATCCCACACATTTTCCACAACACGTTGAGTGTCCATGTTCCAGCACTACTACTTTCTGTTTGAATAAAGATATACCTTTGTGAATAGCCTGAGAAATTTAAATAATCTCGCATTTATGCAACAAAGTGTATGATGGCATATATAACTAATGTTTCTTTAGCTAGATCTATCAGAAACATTAGGATATAAGCATGATTTCTCTGTGTATACTATGAATCTATAGAATTTTTCCACATAGTATCCTTCTTTATCCTGAGAACTACATATTCCCTCTCCCACTCCCAAACTAACCTTGGTTATAACCACGGTTACAACAAGAATTACCATAACCTTGGCTGACTAAGTAAAATTAATTCTGTAACATACTGAAGTGAATATCAATGGTGGAAAAATAACAATCCGCCTTTCAATCTAAGAAAACTGACAGTGGGTAAACAAGGTTCTGAGCTCCTGTGTGCCACACATCCTGCCATGTGTGAGAAGGAGGTTATCAGTCAAAATTAAATAATTAGCTAGTTAGAGATATAAGGCATGCAGGAAGAAGTAAAAGCAAGAGCTAGGGATCTTAATTTCACTGGTTACATAGGGCCTCTCAGTTAATCTCACTCCTTCTCTTCCCTGAGAAAATCCAAAGTTTAACCTGCAAATATCCTTTTAATAGCTCTTCCTGTTGGATAAGCTAGTTTCATTAGGTTGTTGTCATTTACAAATATAAAGTCCTGAAGGAGACATGATCTTTCTGCCAACACCCTTTCTTTCTAATAGTGTTGCTGGAAGTTTCCTATCACTGGAGACTATAGGCTTTGGTGCTTCCAGAGATTACATACTTAGCTGAGCACTAAGGTTGGAGAGGATAACAATGAATAGTAATGAGAGAAAGAAAATCTCAGCTCCTATCCTCAATTTTTTTTTTTTTTTTTTTTTTTTCTGTATTCAAGACAGGATCTACAGGGTCTACAGGGTCTGATATAGATCAGATTCATAGTGATTCTCCTGTTTTCAGCCTCTCAAGTGCTGAAATTATAGGCATGCACCACCACACTCAGTCTCAATTGCCATCTCAGCAGGCCCCAGGGGTGGGGCAGGCAGAGCATGTTAAGGATTGAACCCCAGCGCTGTGCTTTTCCACTGAGCTATTTGGCCGACACTATCCTCAGTGTTTTAATAGTGCTTAAATAACTGCCTGCCTTTTGCTCACTTTATGTAATTTTATAACAAAAGAACAATAAAAATTTGTTATCACGATTAAGATAAAACTTCCCAAGCTATCTCCTGTTTTCCTAAGATCCACTCCCACTAATCTTTGAAGATGTACCCTTGATAGTGTCCCTATTCACTTATTTATTTATTTATTTATTTATTCTTATTTTTTAGTAAGGGTCTATAGGGTCTGCAGGGTCTCACTATACAGTTTGTACCAAAGAACTGGGATTACAGGCCCATGCCACCACACCCAGTTTCAATCACAATCTCAGAGCACCCTGGGTATGTGGCCAGCAGGCAGGCCCAGAGATTGAACCCTGGCCACTGTGTCTAAGCAGGCACTTCAATCCTCTGAACTATTTGGCTGCCCCCCTATTTGCTTTCTTTCTCAAAAATATTCAGTGTTCTCTCAACTGCCTAACAAGTCAAGATTTTTTCATCTCATTTTTCACTTCACTATGTTCAACTGATCTAAATTGAACAATTTTGAGTACACAATATGCTTTGCCACAATGACTGATGTTATCCTGTCTGAATTTTCTCTTGCTATACCTCTTAGTTAAGGAACACTGATCTACCCTTTAATTGTTTAAATGCTTATTCTTCTACAAAGATTTCTCTGATATCAAGATCTTCTAATACTTGAAAATATTCTCTCCCTATTGTATATTTCAATAGAATTGAGATTTTTAATAATTATTGTATGTATCACCTATTTTAATGAAATTTTGTTGAATACATGAAGGATAACAAGTATACATGATTCATCCTGTATGTACTAGATATCTAATAAAATTCATCATTAAATACATACAAATTTTATTATTAAAAAGTTACACTGAAAAATTAACAAGCTCCAGAATTAGCTAAAAGATCTTCTTGCCACTAAAATAAAGGTAGAATTCTAGGAGAAATATGTAGCAAGGGGCCAGGGAGATAGCGCAGTGGACTAAGTGCTTGGGCAAGTGCAAAGGCCTTGAGTTCAATCCCCGCCTCAGAAGAAGGGGAAGGGGAAGCGAAAGAAGGGGAAGAGGAAGGGGGAAATATGTAGCAAAAGTAATAGTGACTATGAACCTACCAGCTGCTGCTTGTCCTGTGGTCCTTGAACATACTTCGTAGGTGCCATCTGGAACTACACCTATTAAAAAAAAAAAATCAGCCCAAAATGGTTTTTCAATAAAAATTTGCTTGTGATTTTATTCTGTGAATAAAAACCCTGTGAATTACAAGATCATGGATCTATCCTAGAATATATTAAATTTTAAGTATGAAAAATATGCTATGTAGCTTAATCTGTAATTTAAGCTTCAAAAAAGGGGCTAACTGAATTCAGCATTTCTAAACAATAAAACATGTATCATTCTTGAAGTAACTTTGAAACAAAGTAAATTTAAAGACAAAATTAAGACTTTTCTTAACAATACTTAATGGAAACTAATATATGAGTCTAAATCTGACAATAGATGGTCTTAAAGGAAAATGTCTTTTCACAACTCTTTTTTTTTTTCTAATTTTTTTAAAATTTTATTTTATTTATTTTATTTTTTCTTGTTTCAGAACCTTTGTTTACTCACTCATTTTTGTGGCCGGCTCAGCCCTCCCCGAGGGCAGGGCTGGCACAGCATGTGGTGCCCGGGATTGAACCGTGGTCCCTGAAGCCGCCCTAGTTTTCCCATGCAGGCGCTTTAGACCACTGAGCCATCCCGCCGGGCCCTTCACAACTCTTTTAACTCTGAAATTGGTACTCAAATGTGAACCTTGGGTTTGTCAATCATGTTGTAGCTACCTTAATATTAAATCTGTTTTTCCTTGAAGTTTTTCAGAAAAGAAAAATCATTTGTAAATAAGCATATTACAAGTTAGTTTGAGAATCTGTTATTAGATAATCATATACCTTACAGTATGTATTTTTTAAAAAAATGACACTATAAATTATAATTGAATTATATTTTTTAGCCATATAGTACTTGTGTCTCATATATAAGCTCTGAATTAAAAAAAACAAAATGCCAGATCTGTTTGTAGGGTAAACATTCCTTCAATTTACCCTTATAGTTGTAGTTTCAGATTACAACAAGTAAAGTCTAGTCTTTTGAATTAAGGAATGCCAGAATGAAAAGCAAACTTTTCATGTTTGTGATGTAAAACAAGCAAGAAATAAGTAAAAACGTGAAAGAAAATCATTATTTCCCATCCTAAGAAGTTACAGATTATTTTACAACAGTAAGTTTAAAAATGTTGACATAAATTTATGGAATAGAGAGCTGATCAAGTAATATTAATCTCTTTGGGAAATCTTGAAGTTGATAAATGAATTGGGCTCTGCTTGTCCTCTATATAACAGACAGAATGCTGACACAGATCACCAGCGGTCTAAACCCAAGATGGCAATTTTCTTGCTTTGATAACCAAATCCTGCCTAAGTTTTAACTGACATCTTGGAGCCCTTGACGGGTGATGAAATGGGACTAATTTTTCAATCTATTTATATGATTTTATACACTCTTCTCATACCTAAGCTTTCTAATTTTTTATTGCATTTTGAAAAGGCCCTATCACCTAGACATTTTATAAAGATATCTCTAAAGCATGTTTTTAAAATGACTTTAGAAAATAATTTTAAGGAATAATCTGATGTCTTATTTCTCTGCTCCATTACCTTTGTCAAAAACAAAAACAAACAAACAAACAAAAAAAAACTAACTGCAGGTTATATCAGAATATATTTAGTACTATTAAAAGTAAAATCTAGTAGGATAGCAATGGGTAACACTAAAACCATGCTTGGAATGCCTGTCATTCTGATCTTTCAGATGTGTGTTGCTTCTAATGTCATTTCAATTACTGCTATACTGTCACTCAAGTAAATATTTGAATTAAAAAAAAAGGTTAATAACAGAGAATAAG
Source organism: Myocastor coypus (assembly GCA_004027025.1). Lineage (NCBI taxonomy): Eukaryota > Metazoa > Chordata > Mammalia > Rodentia > Myocastoridae > Myocastor > Myocastor coypus. The sequence goes on from PVJA010002501.1 coordinate 35,803, forward strand.
AGACAAAGAAAAATGCCATAGGATTGACCTGCTACAATTTTGTGTATGGTTAATTTCTAAATTTCTGTGTAAAAATGTGTAACTGGTTTTTCTTTTATCACATTCTATAGGGATTTATTAGAATATCAGTGATTAATGGAAAATACCAGCTCCATGTTAAATTGAAGGCATTTGATATTCAGAAAGACAGTGATGTTAAGCTGACATACCTATGTTATAGAGTAATAGTATCACTAAGCTTCTCTTCTGGAGGGTTAACAACTTAAGTGTGCAGACCAAAAAGTGAAGAAGAATGGCTACAAGTATAGCCAATATTTTGACACTAGCCCTTCAAGCTCAATGAGGACTCAGGACAGAACAGAACCTGTATTATAACATCCTATAACTCAACGATGTCTCAAATTTTCTGTTCAAGGAGATTATGGGGCCAGAGGGGAAAGGGACCACAAATGTATAGTGTGCCTAAGGAGAGCCACCTAGAGAGAAAATATTCTCTCAGGCTCTCACAGAGAGCAAACTGGTCAAGCAATGGATGAGCCATGACTCATCTAGATGGTTGACACTGACAAAAGTTCTACAAACACTGTACATGGTTTTAACATAAATCCTGAGGCGATTTGACTGAACTTGTTAGATACAAAGGTTACAAGTTTTGTTATACAGGTCTTGCTTTAACTTAGCTTTAACCAACCATTAGAAAAGTTGAACCACGAGGCATAAAGAATAAAGCCAGATTAGTATGCTGAGCTGTAAAAGCCTCAAGTCAACAGCTTCCGACATTGTCAGTTCTGCTGATAACTCTCTACTATTATAGAATATTGTACTATACATACAACTACTTTCTCTTAGTTCAGTAAGAAGAAACATTTGTAACAATAGTGTTTAGAAAAGTTATAATGTCTGCATCTTGTACTCTCAACAACTACTATGAAGACAACAATATACATTGTATTAATTATTGTGGCTGTCCTACTAACATGTTTTGAAATTCTCTCATTGTTATTTATCGGAAGTAATCAGATTAAAAAATAAAGTAAATGTAATATTCTAATTATGCACATTACAACCTATAGGATGGCCACTAAAATAAATTTCCTATCTGCTTTATTGATATACGTTCCCACACCGTAACAATTTATATATTTAAAAATGACAATTAAGTGGGTTTTAATGTGTTCAGTGTGTGGTTGGTGTACAGAAATGCTACTGGTTTTGCATGCTGCAACTGTACTGAGTTCATTATTTTAATAGTTCTTTCAGTGGAAAAAAAGAGTAAAAACTAGTAAACCAATTTTACTATTTAGAATTCTTGTGACAATAAAGAAATTACTCTACTTTCTTCTGATTTCCCTAAAAAAACTCAAACAAGTGAGTTTCATAAGCAGGTAGTTTAATGTTGTCTGAAGCTCTAAGGAATTATTTTGATTATCAAAACTATCACCATGTTAGTTTTTTGCATTACTGACAGAAATGTACACTGAAGTGCTGAGTCATTTACTCATTTTTAATATGCCTATTTGATTTTGAGGCATATTCTTAATTTTATATGTACTTTTTCCTTCAAGATAAACTGTTAATGCAATTTTTTTTTCCTTCCAATTATATTCTGTTGAGCCCCAGACACACTGGCCTGGTCCCAGAACCAGGTGAGGTGGTGCACGCCAGTAATCCCAGCACTCAAAAGGTTAAGGCAGGAGGATCACTGTGAGTTTGAGATCAGCCTGGGGGCTGGACCAATCCAGTGAGCACAGGGCCAGCCCGAACTACATAGTGAGATCTTGTCTCAAAAAAAAGAAAACAAAAACAAAACAATTATATTCTATTTATATTAATTGCTACAATGATAGAAGATATTACCCTCAAAATCAGCAGGGTTAAATTAATTGTTGCCTTTAAGAAAAAAGACATAAAAATAATGATTTTTAAAAATATGCGTATTATATAAAATAACAATCTGTCAAGATTTCTGACTAAGGCCATTTCTTTTGATGACAGACATATTTACATATCAATTCTTTTTAGTAACTTGAGGTATTTTAGAAAAATTGTTTCACCTTTGAGTTATCTAAAATGCAAACTGTCTGATGGGGTTAAATCTCCCAAATATGGCATTTTAGCATATTCAATATTTCAAGTTGAACCAATCCAAGAAACAGAAGATGAAGAAAGGACTTTCAACTTCCTCTAAAGTAGTTCATTAGATGCCCCTGTGAGTGGTGACTTCTCTATCCCCGCAAAGGAAAGTGGAACTCTAAGGGAGTATTGAAAAAAATCTGAACAAACAGGCCCTCCTAAACTTTCCTTAGTTTACTTCTCGTAGTTTAAGCCCTTTTTTATTCCCTTCTACAGTGGCTTCACTAGTATTCATCAAATCTAATTTATCCATTTATTTAGAACTATCTTTCTTTCTTTATTTTATTTTATTTTATTTTTTGTCTTTTTGAGACAGGGTCTTGCTATGCAGTTGAAGCTGGCCTTGAGCTCACTTCTGTAGCCCAGGCTGGTCTCAAACTTGCACCAATCCTCCTGCCTCAGCCTCCCAAGTGCTGGGATTACAGGCGTGAGCCACCACGCCCAGCTTAGATCTTTTATTTTTTTTAAAAAGGAAACTGTCATACACAATTTGTATCAAATAAATTTGTATATTTTCTCATTACTCTTTTAGGGGAGCAGCAGAGAAGTTAAAAGAGTAGAAAGAAAGATGTGGATTCTTTCCATACACATGGAAAACAACAATTCACCTATACTTTCATTTAAGTTTTACTGACACTGAATGCACAAAATGCAACTTTCAGTAGAAATAATGGAAAGTTCCCTAAGGAAAGTCCAGAGATGGAATGATTTTCTTTTAATAAATGGAGTAAAACAAACAAAAAACAACAACTGTATAAACAATACCATACAACCTTCTAAAAAGTAATTATTAGTGTATAGGGCTTTAAGATTGGCTGAATTCTTCAATTTTTAATTCCTAAAGTATAATTTTTTTGTATTAAGATTAATGATGTATTACACAATCTACTATAACATTTAAATATTGAAAAAAATCATTTCATCTTCCACATAGCACACAAATACAACTTTAGTTATATCCAATACTTAAGAAATATGGTATTCAAGGAATTCACCCATTATACCATGTATTACTACAAATGTGTACATATGGCTTTATTCATATGAATTTTAAGACTGAAGTTTTTGGTCCTACAAATTTATAACCTGTGCTTTAAGTTGAGTTAGCTAGTGTTCTCTCTCTCTCTCTCTCTCTCTCTCTCTCTCTCTCTCTCAGATCCTTACAGAACAAATATACTTTATCTGGTCATTTTTGGAACTATTATAAGAACATATATGGTACAGGGCAAAATTTCAAGAGTTTTATCACCAAAAAAGAATGCCTTGTTATCCAAACTGCTAAAATATGCTTTGTTATCTTTAGCTAACACAGCCTTTACTTCACAAAGTGTAAAAATATTCCTATATCTGAATATCCTTTGGCTTTACAAATGAAGATTTTTAAAAAAGTTATAAACCTCAATATAGAAAATAAAAGACTCACAGGCATTCATCACAAGATCTCCACGAATTTCTGGTTTCCAGTCATCCCATGATGTCTCAAAGCCATCAGCAAAACGGATACAAAAGTTTTTGAAATGTCCTTTGCTAACAAGAGACTCTGAAGAACAAGCAGTGATGAGAGTACTCTCAATGGTCAATACTAAAGCTGAGCCAGTGTCAAGGTCTGCTGTGTGATTGGACTGCAAAATATAGTAAAAAAGAAAAAAAAAAGGTGTGAATTTTTAAGTTTAGAAATTTAAGTTTAGAAATCTTGGCACTAAATATCTATTTTTCCCAAATATCTTAAAAGGGTAATGCCTAGACACCCTTTTTATAATGTAGCATACAAAGAGTTTTTAAAAATTAAATTGCTCAAGTGAAATGTACTTGCCATGTGTATTTTTTTTCAAATTGCAAATAGCTACCACTTTTCTATATTTAGCCACTGCTTTAGTTATAGGGATGCTTTCATTGTAATACCTGTTCCTGGTATGTAATGGCCTTCTGAGCTCTATCAGCTATTAAAAGCTACTACATTTTAATTCTTGTAACACTGCACACTCAGTGTTGTCTGTCTTCAAAATAGTTTTTCTTAACACAACCTTGTCTAAAACACAAATTCATTTAACAACTATTTTAGTTGACTTGTAATAGTATAGTACCTGTATCTGATTATCGTAACAGGTTTTTGTTTGTTTTTATTGACAGGAGCTTGAAGACATGACCATGCATTACCTTAGAAAAAAGTCAAAGACTATCAAGAGATTAGGTTTCTGTATATTGCGCATCTTTATTCTACTTGTTTCTCCCTACCCTGCTCTCTTCCCTTGTCCCTGTTCTCTTTGAACCCTTATCACCATTCAGAATCTTAATAGAGTGCTTCAGAGAGAAGTCACCTGTGAGCCAATTACAGATGACTAAAGGAGTTCAATCCTACTTGCCATCTATTAAGCCCAAGTTATAAACTCTTTTCCCCAAAAGCTTACTATTATACTTTAAGCCTATAGAAATGCTTAGTAGAAATGTCTGGCTTTTATTCCTGGAATAAAAGGAATATGACTTGAAATTTTCATTTTCTAGTACCTGCACAGTATTTGTGATAGGGAGACAAATTCCCAGATCATTGACAGTCAGCTGGAGAAAGAGAGTCCCAAAGGCCTGGGCTGATGTTTGTTGGATACCAGGAAGCATATCTACTACTTCCTTTGTTGCCATATGAATATCCTTATGTAAGGCCATTCGCTGTTCATTCCAGTTGTCATAGGCAGCCTTATAATTCAGCCAAAACAGTACAGCTTTTGAAAGTAAAGTAGGGCAGAAAGAAAAGCAAAATGAATACTGTAAATGGTTTACTATGGTAAGAAAACATCAGTAGCTACAAAATATTGTTTATTAATAAAAATTATTCTCCCAAACATCACAGTACTAGAATTTGAATGGATTTGTGGGGACACAGATGTTTTATTTGCGTCAACATTTTTATCAAAAACTGAAAAAATGAAGCAGAGACCAGGTGATAGCACAAAGATAACAGGAAGAACTAAATCCAGATCCATCTAACTTAATCAGTACTTTTAGAATGTCTCTTATAAGCACTGCAATGAAATCACAAATGAAAACAAACATGGTCTTGGCCTTATTTATCCAACTTACTGTTATTACTTCCACTCCCTAGTATGATTGAATTCATAACTTGCAATTCTCTTACCTCAGTGCTAGAATTATAGGAACACACTATTACCTAACTACTACTCGTCCTTTAAGTTGTGGGTGTTGTGAACTGTACCACAAGGGAAAGCTGACAAATAGTCTTCTGTCCCATTATTTTCCATAATTAAAGTTGCTGCTGTATTTTCTTAGATCATTGTTTTTATACCCATTCATTCATGTTTTCTCTCATTTCACAAATGTTTAGTTAGCTCTCAATGTATGCTGAAGACTGTTGTAGGCATTTGGACACAAAGTTAAACAAGGGAAGCTTTCATTTCATTGTCTCTCTGATGTGCTGACATAAAATGAAGAATTTGCCCTCTAAGAATAGGAAATTAAAGACTATCTCATAGCCTAGAATATGTGTTTCTAATTTCAATTAGTACTGTACTTTGGTTTCTCTCCCCCGAGACTGTGTTCTTTGAGGGCTAGAGATCCTGTTGTATGTACATGTCTGCATTCCATTCTAAGCAGTACAAAATTAATGGTTATAGGATGAATATATAAACACAGTACCAAAACACAAATGAATTAGTCAAACTTTAATCTTTAACATTAAAGTTAAAATTTGGATGCCAACACTGTTATTCATGCATGTAGATAACAAAAAAAACTTTCAAAATCAAGTGCCTGAGTAAGAAGTTGTTTTGTAGTGCTCATGTTTTAGTTTAGGAGGCTCACATTTTAAGTCAAGCACACACATTCATAAACTACAAATACCTTTTGTTCATTATTATTACACATTTCTACATCCTAGAAAATAGCTAGAAATACTTTAATTTTACCTCTGTCAAAGGCTACAGGTTGTGCATAAACAATTGGCCTATTCAAGGTAATAAGCACAGCTTCTCTATCTGAGGAACCACTAATTTCTTCTCGAAGAGCATTCCTTAATCCAATTCTTGTTTTAAAATATGCAACTTGATGAAAATCAGAACCAGCCTCCTCATAAACCTAGAATGAAATTTAAAGATCAATAAAATCAGATAATAGAATGTTATTATAAAAACTAAACATGATTAATTTTATTGTTTATCAAAAGAACTACATACTATTTTACCTAAGTGAAATTTCTTATTATTTTATACCATAAATTCTCAAAATTAATATGCAACACAAATATTCACGTAAGAGTTAAATGTGGAACTGGAAGTGTAGCTCAGTGCAGAACACTTGTCTCAACTTGCGTGTGACTCTAGGTGTGATCTCCAGCATTTCAATGAACAAACGAGTATAAAGTTCATACAAAAGCTACGATGAAGTTCAGACTCTAAATGGCAATGTATCACATGTTTCAAAATAATTAGATTCTTTCTCCTCTCAAAACATGTTCCTATTTGAAAATTTAACACTTCTAGAAATGACAAGAATATTTTGCACATTGTTTTTCTTACACATAATCTTTAATGTACCAATTTACTCTTTAAAGTGTAACTGGCATTTTAAACATTGGTTGTTCAAATCAATGACAGAATAAAGTTAAAATTCACATACTTTAACAAATGAAAAATGAAACGAGAACTAAATTTAAAAATTCCCAGTGAACAACTAAATAGTGAATCTCATTAACTGCTCTTTTACATACTTAATATTATATGTAACATTTCCCAATATTCTATAGGGAAGCTACAAAACTAGTTAACATTTTAGGTGTTTCCTGAAGCACTGAAAGAAAAAAGTGTTTAACAAAAGAAAAAAATTACAAACAAATATTTATGAAAATACTAGATGCATGTGGTTGTACTGAACTACAATATTCTCCTATAGTGATCAATGAAATACCAGACTAAGAACACGTAAAGGCCTTTTTAAATAAATTTTCATTAGAATTTAAAATTAGGAATTTTAGAAATGTCAAGATACTTAAAATTAGAAATTACAGAAATATAAATATGCTTTTAAATTTAGTAATATACAAGTTAAAGTAGCTCAAATTGCTATGAAAGTCAAAAGCCACAATTCTAATGCCAATATATTTTGTACACACCTGATGTTTGACAATTTGTCCTAGGGCCAGATTTAAATCCACTTGGCATTTGCCAAATAATTTCAGATAGCTACTACTTCCTGGTGATGCTTTGGTTTGAAGTCGATTAGAAAGTTCCAGTTCAATTAATCCAGTTTCAAATCTCACGGCTCTCATGGATGGAGTTGTGGCTGTTACTTGAATGCCCTAGCAGATATGTTAGTAAAAAAAAAAGAATCTGAAATCACTCAAATGTAGACTTACTCAAAAGCAATCTTTCATATATTATTAATATGCTATTGATATTTTAAAACATGTACAGTACAGAGTACATCTAAAGAGCTAATAAACCTGGCAGCATTCTTTAATTTCTCATATTAGCAGGGCATTTTTCGCTGCTAAATTTCATTAATTTTTTTAAAATTTTAATTTTTTTAAATATTTTTTTATTTATTATTTTTATTCTTGTTTCAGAACCTTTGTTTGTTTATTCACTCATTTTTTTTATGGCTGGCTCAGCCTGCGTAGAGGGCAGGGCTGGCGCAGTATGTGGTGCCGGGGATGGAACCGCAGTCCCTGAAGCCACCCAAGCTTCCCCAAGCAGGGGCTTTAGATCACTGAGCCATCCCGCCGGGCCCAATTTTTTTTTTTTTTTTTTTGGTGGGACCAGGGTTCGAACTCACAACCTTGCACTTGCCCAGCAGGCACTTGTGCCTCGGAGCTATCTCCCCAGCCCCTCATTAATTTTTTAAAAGTGATAAATTGTAATTTTAAAACTGTTATTTTGTAACAATGTTTTTTTTTTTTTTACTTTTTTGAGATACAGTTACCTATCTCAAACTAAATACTTTACCATGGCCTTGCGCCCATGGTAATCTACTTGATTTATTTTCTGAGTGCTGAGATTATAGTCTAACTGTTTTGTTTTTCTGTACACTGGAGATTGAACACAAGGGACTCTCGTATACTAGGTAAACATTCTACTACTGAGCTATACTCCTAGCCCCTAAAATTTTGTTAAAAATAAGAAGGGCTGGGGATGCAGCTCCGAAATGGAGTGTATGTCTACCATGCATGAGGCGTAAGGTTTGGTTCACAGTATCACAAAACAAAGACAGTAAAAATCTAAAAAAAAAAAAAAAAAAAAAAAATCCCCCCAAATATTCAAGTAATTGTTAAAGCTTCTTCATAAGTTGATACGGTTATTGCTTATTTTTATATTTTCTAATTGGTAATTTACATACTTTATAATACTATATACATTGCTGACAAGCATACGTTGATTAATTAGGCAGATATTTATAAAATTGTGGACACTATTTAAATGTTACCTTAAACTGCAAGTTCAAGGAATAGAGGAGAATTTTAGGCTTATCCCCATCAGCTGTTCCATCATGTTCATTCCAGAGAGGAATAGGCTGCTCTCCACCTAAAGGAGGTTACATAACTGAAGGCTTAGAACAGTTGCTTTAAAAGAAAAAAAAACCAAAGTCTATTTTATTTAAAAAATATACCCATTAAAACATTCTTTCTACCCACAGTCCAAGCCAGTTATGGTCTTTATTCAACTTACATTACACTGACGGATGGATATATATATCCATATATATATATATGTATATGTATATATATATACATATATATATACATATATATATATGGATATATATACACATATGTGTATATATATATATATATATATATATCAGGACAATTCTGCATATTTAGACATTTTTCAAGACCACTTTATAAAAAATTACCACAAGTAAATCAAATATGTATGTGATTAGATATTACAGAAAATATGTTTGAGGCAAAAATATAAATTGGATTAACTTCTTCAACTATTATGAACTTTTGGGTCATATTTAAATACGGAGCCAGAAAAAAAATGGAAGAAAAAGAAAGATGAAGATATAAAAAAATAAGATAGTATGTGCCCATAAGCAGTATAACAGTGCACGTGCACACACACACACACACACACACACACACACACAGTCCTGCTATGCAGTTCACACTAGCCTTGAAGTTCACACTTCACAGCCTAGGCTGGTCTCAAACTCATAATGATCCTCCGGCCTCAGTATCCTGAATACTGGGATTACAGGCATATGCCACCATGTCCCACCTATAGCATATATTTGTTTTGCAAAATAAAAATATTGGTGGCAGTTTTTATTAACACAACATTCTTCTGCATAAGCAATGTGGCACTTGGGAAAAAATGTTCCATCTTAAGCTATAGTTTCTCTTAGCTTAGGTTTGTGTCTAGTTGATCAATCAAATACTCATGTAGGTGTGGAGTGGTGTCTACAGAGTTTGTGACTAATTCTAGAGCAAATGTTTGGGCTATGTGTATGAGTGCTATATTCACCCTGCAACACATGACCTGCATATGTAGGGAGGAAGAAAGGCTTGCTAGCTTCTGTAGTTGCTGTTCCTCCCTTTGCTCTTTGCTGCTGTCCACAGTCATGAATGGCTGCTCTGTGCCATGTGCCATTGTGCCTGGGAACTAGCTCAATATGGACAGAAACCTCCAATTGTCAATTAATTAAACCTTTCCTTCCTTAATTTTTGGTGTCAGGTATTTTGTCCCAGAAATGAGAGAATAGTAATTAGATAATTTTCCCCCTGATTTAAAAGACCCATGTAGTCTTTATATGTAGAATGAGAATTATGTTTCTACTATTATGCACCACAGATGTATATAAAAACAATTAAGAACCAAAAGATTAAAAAACAGGTTTTGTTTGAGAAAGAAATAGTCTTTTAAGAGCTCTTCAAATTTTAGGTTGGGTTGAAATCTATTCTGTCAGTATTATGTAAAAATATAATTTTAAGTTTTATACCACTACGAAAAAGAAAAAAATAGGAAAACTGGTAGAGATTAAAAGAAGGTGCATCCAAGGCAAGGCAAAAAAGGGTACCAGGGACATAAAACTTAACCTCAAAAAAGAAAAAGATGCCTGTACATAAAGATGAATAAATACAAAGGAAAGAGAAAGAACATATGAAGAGACAAAAACTACTGTAGTCAAGATCTGTGGCTCATTAGTAACCAAACATAACATTTAATATATTCTTATTTATATTTTGGAAGAATGGATAGACAATATGTGTCAGACTATGCATCTGTGTATGCTCAGTATCTACTTGCATTTAAACCAGTGATTCTCTACCTTTCTAATGTCATGACCCCGCAATACAGTCCCTCATGTTGCGGTGACCCTAAACCAAAAAATAATTTTGGTGGCTACTTCAAAACTGTAATTTTGCTACAGTTATGATTCGGAATGGCTTTAGGTGACCCCTTTGTTTTGGTCCTTCGACCCCCACCAGGGTTGCGACCCACAGGTTGAGAACTGCTGATTAAACCTTCCATATTTGAATTGTTCTATTGTAAAATTTATAGCATACAGGTTATTTTTTTCTCTTTTATCTGTAACCATATGTATTTCCTCTCTACCTCCTATGTCAAGTCTACAATCATCTATCTCTCTTACCCAAGCTACACGAATATTTACTTATCCAGCTATCAACTACCCACTTCTATTGTATCTATCAACCTGCCACCAAAAATGGTCTTTGGTGCCTTAAATTATGAAATTATGTTTTTTATATTCTCTACTTTTGTTCCCAAGTGGCTTTATTTCCCCTTGTCACATCATTTAGAATTTTCATGTTTACTCATTCCAGTAGATGTTTACCTTCCTTTCAGTGATATTTCTAAAATAGTAAATGACCACTCCCTCAGTTTTTTCATTTGAAATCTTAGTTATAGCCCTCTTACATCACTCTCCCCTCTATTCCCTTCTCAACTGGACTTTGGTCTTTTACTCAGGTTTTATTCTTATTCATTTCCTATCTTCTCGACTGAACAAACATCTGTGTCAACTCTAACACAAAGAGAAAATAAATATCTGAATGCTCACTATGCGTCGAATGTTCCACGTACTTTTATTAAATTAGCTTATTTAAAACCTCCTTGATGCACCTCTACCAGAATTTACCCCTTTCTTCTCAGGTGATATTTGCTAAGAGTATACATTTCTGTTACATTTTTTAAAAAAATCTGTAATAGCAATCTATTTCTCCAATTAGCCAGAAATCCTAAGAGCATAAACTTCATCTTCAACTTCTAGCAAGTAGTTCCTTCGTGGACCTTTTGTGTTTTCTTGAATACAGTTAGGTATTTTGTCCCTTGTTGATCTAATTATTCATCTTTGTCTTTTCTTCAAAACATTAATAACACACCTGTGTCAAATCTTAACAGTCTTCATATTCCCACAAGTCATATCTTATTCTTTTGATAAACAGACATGCCTTTTTCTAAAGTTCTTGCTATTTCCTTTCCTCAAATTGTACTTTTCTTTTGAAATGCACTCCACCATCAAAAGCTTAATATAGTCAAGCATCAGTTCAAATCATTTTCAGGCCATAACACTCTCAATGATAATCCTATCTGTGAAACATTCTCTCTTTTTCATAACATTTAATGTACTCATACATACTTTTGTAAAGATCTGTAGTATTATTATATGCACAAATTTCTACTCTTCTCTCTGAAAGTATCAAGTTCCCTCAATCTGGCAATGTTAAATTCATACACTTTTGTAGCTTTCTCATTATCTATCTTGATGCTCTAAACAAATGACTATCGAATAATTCATAATCTTTCTTTTATATATCTTTCCATCGTGCTGGGGATTGAATCCCGGTCCCTGCAATTGCGTAAGCTTGCCTACACAGGTGCTTTAGATCACTTAACTATCTTGCCCACAGAGAAAAAAATGACCTTGTAGAGAAAAAAATATTATTTAAAAAAAGTAACTTCATTTTGAGGATTATTTACTATACTACTGGTAAAGACTGTTAAACATGATGGGTAAAATTAAGCCAAAAGAATTCTTAGCACCTTCCATGGCTCTACAGGTGACAGTACACTCCAGGAGATTTAGGAGTAAACACAACACCATGTAGGACTAAATGAGAACTAAATTAGAAACTGGCTGTTTCTGTTTGCTTAATTAAATAACTAGTGCATTTCCTATGTAAATAATAATGCAAATCTGAAAAATTCTTTAAATAACTTTAGTGATCACCTGCTATAACCAATCTACTTTTGCTACTGTTATGCTAACTAAATTTTATTTCATATCATGGAACATCATATAGTCAATGAGAATAAAATCTTACATCCATGTTATTAGGAAATAAAGTCATCTTACCGGAAACTTTTTGTATTACTTCATTAACTTCTTTCATGAACACTTTCTGTACAAATACCAAGTGGTTTAGAAGATCAGTTGTGAGATTATGTTCAAATGAACCAACCTGCCAAACAAAACCAGAGTATTATTTGAACATTACTGACTATATTTATTTTATATTTTTCCTTAAAAATTCAAAATTCTGAGGAAAATAAACCACTATCTATACATACAATTTTGTGTGATTGTAATTACAATACTGCTATTGGCTTTTCCAGAAATACTGTGTATTTTTAGCCTGACTTGGTGGCACAAGCCTATAATCCCAAGCATGTAAGGGCCTGAAGCAAGAGGACAGCTGAGAATTCAAGGCCAGCCTGACCTACATAGTTAGACCTTGCCTCAAAAACAAGAAATACTGTGCATTTTTAACACTGTCCTTAAAGTATGAGCTATCTCTTGAAAGCAAAACTACATTTTAACTAATGTGAACTACCAATTTCAAAATTAAAACCATTTTTTCCAAATTAAAATTTTCACAGCAGTAAATTTATTTTTAGTGATCACTTTTGTGATCTTAGAATCAATGACAAGCATCACTATAAGTTAAAGTAAATTGTAAAAAAAGTAAGTTTATTCAACTATTTGTAAGATATTTATGTACTACATTAGTTAAGGATATAGTTATGAAACAAAAAACGAAATTCATTTTAGGATTGTATTTTGAGTGAATAAGCAAACAAGAACATACTACATTAAAACTCTAAGCAAGTTTTAATATAGTATGTTTCCCTTGATGAGCACAAGGCATTTAATTTCTGGAAAGAATTAGTTAATAAACAGATTAAACAGAGAATAGGCTATAAATGAAGTTCAGTATCACAGGAAAGATAGACTCAAACATTTTTTGATTCTAATTTGATAGTGTTCATATTTTCATCCAAAATTAAAAGAAAAAAATGGTAGCTACACAGTATTTCTGTCGAAGAAATTGTAGGGAACTTTTTATAGATGCTTCAGATTCTATAGAAAAAATTATAAAACACACCTTACAAAGGAAGACAAGAGACAGCCTGGAGGAAGACTGCACTGTGTAATTCCTGCCTCTCTTGAACTTGATAGCTTTAAGATTTAACGAAAAAGTTCTCTCTCTCTCTCTCTCTCTCTCTCTCTCTCTCTCTCTCTCTCTCTCGTCAGCTTCAAATTTCAACTAAATAAATGAAGACGTTTTCATATAAAATTCCAACTCTTTAAGTTCTCAGACAAGTACAGCTCCATGAAGGTTCATCAGACCTAACTATGTCCTCTATAACTCATATTTCTATCAAATAATTTGAGTACCTTTCTAACAAATCACCAAATGAAATCAAACATGCTTTCTAAACTTTTTATAGCTATACATATACAATGCAGAAAAATTCTGTGAGCAGGCATGCCAGCTTTTGACTTACCTTATTTTATCTTTCTAAATGACATTTGCATTATCACTAATAATAATGCATGCTTATATTCAATCATGTAACATCATCAAAGCTTTGTTCCTTCATTTACAAAATAACAGTAAACTGAGAGTAAATGTATCTGCCCAAAGAGTTGATTTAAGGACACAAAAGTACATAAACCCCTTCCAGGTTAACTGTTGTTTTTAAGTAAGCCAAGTACTGCCAAATTAGATGTTATATCCATTGTAATGAAAAAATAGCTTCAAAAGTGACAAATAGTTTTTTTAAGCATATTCCAATAAAACCACAGAGTTGAAGAGAGGCAGATACATATATCCTTAATTCACTAGAGAAGTCTTCTGTAGGAACAATTCAATGCTTAAATTTCACAGTTTGAGTCATATTGTGGTACATTCATAAATTATAAACAACTTAGAAGTGAACTTACTTCTGCCACACAACGCAGATAGTTCCCCTGCAAGTAGTAACCTTGTTTGGAAGGTAGTTCATCTATGCTCCAAACCTGATCTGAGTAACTATCATGTTCTTCCATTATGTATTTCCCAGACATAGTAACAGGAGGAAGGTTAAGACTAGCAGAAGGAGGAATGGTTGACATATCTGTGGCAGAAACTTTTGATGTAAAACGCAACCTGTGATTTGGCAGTTCAAATGTAAACCTTGTTTGTGCACCTATAAGAAATAGGAAAGTTCCTGTTTGTGAGGGGTTTCTTCATCCATTCCTTTTCACTTTTACAAAAACAGTGACTTAAGAAAAATCTATTGAGATTCCACAATTTACCTTGAAATATATTACTGAGTATTTAAATCTGATTATAGCTGGTGAGATAGTTCAATGGTCTAAAGTGCCTGCATAGGCAAGGTTAGGCAGGTGCAAGGATGGCAGTTTGATCCCCAGCACCACATATCTCATCAGCCCTTCCCCCAGGGTGGGTTAAATCACCCCCCCAACCTGATTATAAAATATTCCTCATCTTTAAATATATCTATTATTATTATAAAGAGTCCATGATTAAGTATTAAGCCTAATTGTCCTGCATTGTATTAGGTGTTAGAGAAATAGACACAAATCCTTAGAAATTGTTATTATTAAAAAAAAAAGAGAGTTACAATAAGAAAACTTAGTTCTGGTTAAAAAACACTCAAATCCACACTGTACTTTATTCAGAGAACATTATTAGTTAAACAACCTTTTGATTCTGAGTCAATGTGAAAAGTAGTAAAAAATTTCAATTAAATTGAACTCACAGAAAACATTCATAAAGTATGAAGTTGTACAAACACGTGTATCCTTAACTTTAACAATTATTAGTGGGACTACATATCAAGTAAGTATGTTAAAATTTTGCCTTAAACCTTTAAACTGACTGGCTTGAATGGTACATAGTTGACTGACACCTTGTGTGAACAAATATAAATATACAACTTATATCATTATTTAGTCCATATTTCTTAATTATGCAGACACAAAAGAGTAGCAGAAGCCTTATTAAAACCAAGACATACTGCTTCCAGTAAATATGTAATATATATGCATATTTTATTTTCCAAACAAAACCTTATATTCCTCAACTGTCTCCAAATAGAGCCCATTTTGTTTTAATATACAGTTTATTATACATTATTAGTTCTCCTACCTAAACAATTTTCTCTTTTCAAAACACTAAGGTTCATCTCCTATAGATCATATTCATTCTATTCACTATACAGTAATCTTTATACTTGGAATGAGCTAGTCATAAACAGAAAAATGTTCACTTACAACTGCAGCATCTATGAAATGGTTAGAACTGGCCACCCTGATCTCTTATTCATTACTGCATCTGGCAACTACTGACTACAATTTGCAAGGTGCAAGAGGTGGTAACCATCTACTTCTACCTCCACCATGAGTTTCATTAAATGAAGACCCCAAGATAGAAGTAATTCTAGGCCTCAACTATTGCTCATCCTTATCACTAGTGTGTCCTTCTGCAGCTGTTTTATTCTTTTCCTTAAATTGTAGAATTGCAGGCTCTTATATGTCTGTTTGACAATATGTTTACTCTGTTTTTAAATATTTCTGTCTTTTTGGTTCTAAACTGCTTATCTGGCTTCTGACTTAACAATTCTATTGCAATCTGTATTTCAGCGGTGCCAAAAATAAATGATCAAGAGGACCAGCGAGAGAGCTCAGTGGTCTAAGTGCCTGCCTAGGCAGGCACAAAGAGTGGGGTTCAATCCCTGGCACCACACACTGTGCAGGCCACCCCTAGGCATGCTGAGCCAGCCCCACAGAGTCCAGGTGTGGTGGCGCATGCCTGCAATCCCAGGGCTGGGGAGCCTGAAAACAAGAGGATCACTATGAGTTTAAGCTGTGTAGTAAGAACCTGTACCAAATACATTAAAAGTAAATAAATAACCAAAATCAGTTTAACTTATTGTTAGCATTAGTTTAACTTATTGTTAGTCTAACACTTCTGACTGTAAAATCTGGAAACTTAACTGACAATGCTTCTGTTCTGATAATAGAAAAGGTCTAAATCTACAGGAAAACCAACTATTAATAAACAAAACTTAAAATGCTACAGATAGGAATATATGTAATTGTACCTTAGTTTATAACTTAATTTGTCCTGTGATTTTGGAAAGATGGTCATGTTTGCATGGAAAGAGGGCTACAGTCATGTTTCTCGTTCAATAAGAGTTTGCAAACAAAAACAATTCTGCCAAATGCTTCTGTATGAAAACCAAATTAGGGGTTGGAGAGATAGCACAGTGGTTTAAGTGCCTGCCTGGCAAAAGCAAGGTCCTGACTTTGATCTCCAATAACAAAAGAAAAAGAAAATTGCTTGAAATAAAAAAATACAGGAACTGAGATACCACTATACATTCACACATGTATATAAGTATACATGTATGCATGCATTCATATATTCATATGAGTGTTCTAAAATTGATGTAATTGTCATGTTAAGAGTATAAATAAGGAAATATTTTTGTTTCAATAGATACACAAAACAGTATCTGATTTGATTACATTAACCAATTTTGTATCCTTTGTAGAAATTCTTAAACATTAAAAAAATACATATACCTGACAAGGAAACCTAGCAAAAATCTACAGCAAACAACAAACTCAGTAATGAGATGCAGAGTTCCTTAATAAATAGGTATAAGATAGGCAAACAGTATGGCAAGAAAGCAAATTAAAAAAAGGTGAAAAAGAAAAAAAAGTAATTATCTACAAATGATATGGTTTTCTATAGAAAAAGCTCCAAAATAATATAACTTATTAGCAGTAGTGTAATTGTTCAATATGGTGACTGAGCATAAGATTAACATACAAGTGTTGAGCACTTCTATATGTACAGTTTAGAAAAATGCCATTTTGTACAATTTAACATTTGGTAATTGTAATAAGAACACAAGGTTTCTACCTATCTAAATAAATATATATTCCTGAAAAAGATGTATAAAAACCTTTAACTACAAAAATTTTAAACTTTATAGAAAAACATTAGGGAAGACTTAAGGAGACAGAGAAATAAAATTATTTGGGAATAGGAAGGTTAAATATTATAAAGTGGTTAATTCTTCATAAAATGAAGTTATCAAATTCACATAATTATATAAAAAGGTTTTTTCAGGGACATTGACATACTGACTTTAAAATGTATATAAAAGAACAAAGAGGGTTGGGGAGATAGCTCAGGGGTACAAGTACCTGCCTGGCAAGTGCAAGGTCCTGAGTTGGATCCCCAGTTCCGGAAAAAAAAAAAAAAGCAAAGAACCAAAAACTAGAAAAATTACTAAATGAAGAAAACTCAGGTAGTCATGTGACAATGGTACAAACTGGCCAATGATGCAGACAAAAAAAAAAAAAAAAAACTTAGAAAAGACTCCAATAAATGAAAATAGTTAATATATGACTAATTCTTAAGATTTTGCATCACTGAAAGAAGCAATCAGTTAATAAACAATGCTATGCTGAGTGAACTGGATATGAATAATATTCTATACCAAATTGTAAAAAAAACAATCAGTTTTAGATACATTAAACTTAGGTCTGAGTAGCAAACTCAAGCTCTTCTGGAAAAAATATTTTAATATGTCACGAGATGGGAAGAAATAACAAACGAACTTATTCAGACTATAAAAACCTAACCAGGCTGCAGATATAGCTCAGAGGCACAGGTGCGTGCCTAGCAAGTGCAAGGTCCTGAGTTTGATTCCCAGTACCAAAACAACAACAAAAAAGCCTAACCAGTTTTAGTTTCAGTTACTCAACTTGTATTTAAAATGGAAAAATGGGATACTACTGAATTACAGAATGTTACAGCATAGGTTCTCTTATGTCCCGAGTCCTCAGACTTTGAAGAGTCAGGGCCAAAATTTTTGCTATCCTTGTAGCCCTTCTTTTTCTCATTTTTTTGGTCTGTTACATTCTTAACCCTCCAGAATAGAAGTTTAGTGACACTATTACTCTATAATGTAAGTACTTGAGCTTAACATCACTGTCTTTCTGAGTATCAATTATCTTAGACCTAACTTGGAATTGGTATTCCCCATCAATCATTGTTTTTAAAATTTAATATTTTTATTGTTTAAATTCAACAATGATTATATTACATATTTTCATCATCAGATCAGTTTAGATTAATACATATAGGTATATAAGATTGATCAAACAATTAAACATTAACCCTTTTAAATCAACATTACTTTTTTTTTCTTCCCCCCCCCCTTTTTTTTTTGAAAGTTGACATATTGCATATTGTCCTCACAATTGTTCTACAGAGTACAGTGTGTGGGCATGACCCATAAGGGGCCGGGGAGATAACTCCATGGCTCAAGTGCCTGCCCCATCAATCATTGATATTCTAATAAGTCACTATAGAATGTGATAAAAGCAGTTTCACATTTTTACACAGAAACAAACAAATGGAGTACTCTCATCAACTTGATTTTAGCCTAAAAACTCTAAAAAAGAGAACCAGTAGACTATACATCGCCCAGACTGCTGAACTATAAAATTAAGAGATGATAAATATATTCTATTAAGTTAAAAAATTTAAAAAATAGTAGCCGGGCGTGGTGGTGCATGCCTGTAATCCCAACACTTGGGAGGCTGAGGCAGGAGGACTGATGTGAGTTTGAGACCAGCCTGGGCTATAAAAATGAGCTCAAGGCCAGCCTGAACTGCACAGTGAGACCCTGTCTCAAAAAGACGACAAAAAAAAAAAAAAGGAAAAATGGCTTTGATAGTTTAATAATTTTGAAGAGTTCAGAGCAGGACCTACCATGACTAAGGAGGTACACTGATACATCTGTTTGAAGACTATTAATTAATTTTAACATCTGTAGTATAATATTTTAGATTCTTACATAATATTTATAAAAATTATCTTTCATTAAAACATTAATTTTTCAGAAAATCTGACATTTTTTTTAACCTGTCATTCCATGGCTTCTCATTCTTCCCATCTTGTATTCTGCTTTTAGAGATGGCAAAAGTGCTGCCCCAATGGCTATACCATCCAGCATGGCACTAAATTTAAGAACAATAGGCTTCTTCTCTAAGCCTTCTGGTAGCTGAGGAAATTCATTGGTTTCAACAGGAGTCTGATTAACACTTGTTGGGGTCTTCTCAGAAGGCAGAGGTGTTGCTATATCTTCTTTCACAGGCTGTGGGCTACAGATCAAAGTGACAATGTTTTTAAAAACAGTAACTAACAGCTACCATTTTAATAATTGACATGATTACAACAAAAAACATCCACTGAAAAATGAAGAAATAAAAAAGAAATGAAGAAATAAAAGACAAGTAATAATATGTATATACCTGAAATGTTATATCTTGAAGATGATTCACTGTCATTAGTGTAAAGTTAGAATTTAAACTCAAGAGTTTTCTGATTCCATATTCTATGATTTAAACAGTATACATTCACTGTAGACTGTAACACTATTACAGCTACTACCAATACTAACCAACACCTATACAATCAATGCTATCAATGCCACCAGTACCAACAGCAATCATTTCAGTGCCAAGTAATAATCTTAGTGCTTCATCTCACAAAATCTTCCATTTTGCAAATGAAAAAGCACAGCCAGAAAGTAGTGAAACTAGGTTTGAACCCAGTCAATCTGGTACCAGAGTATGACTTTTAACTACTTTCTGATAATACATTATTACAAGAAAATTAATATTAAGAACAATTAAAAGAATAATTGAATAACTGAGATACTAAAATTTATGAGAACATTGTATATTCTATATTTCATTCATAGGAAAACTATTTAAATTTTACTAGTCAACTTCAGCTATAATTATTACATAAAAATTAAAGATCTATATAAAACTACTGGGGAAAAAGTCACTGTTTCAAGGCACCATCAAAAGACAAAGTAATTGTTCTGTGTTTCATAGGATGTGGAAAATGACAAGTATTTTATATCTGGGATGTACTTTTATTAGTTATAGCATTTGGAGACCAGGAATAAGACTCAGTAATTTAGATGCCATAAACAATGGCTGTTGACATAAGGGAATAAAGATTAATGTGGAAATGTCTGACTTACTGCACTTTAAAATATTTTCATAGTATTAAATTGAATCATACAGAATAATTTCATATAAAGAACATACTATGCATGGGGCACATATTATCAATTCAACTAATAAAACATAAATTTAAATATATCCAATGGAAACAAGAACTGATAGTCCTAGAATTCAAAGACTTTTATTAGTATCTCTTATGATGCCCACAAATATCTACCATCATTTATGCGTTACTTATGCAACATGGAATACAGACAACTACATTTTGACACAGCACTTTAAGGACAAGAGCATTCTCTCATCATATCTGACTATTCTATGCTTCTCCACTGTCTACAAAGCTCTACATATACAAATGACCCCTTATATTCCCTCAAAATTTGTTAACATAGCAAAGAATATTGTAAAGCATCATAAAAAAAAAACAATATAAACAAAGTAACTCACGCTGTAGAAGGCTGTCTAATGAGGTCTGAGATTTGTTTAGACAGTTGGTGAGAACTTCGAACCA
This sequence comes from Myocastor coypus, assembly GCA_004027025.1. Taxonomy (NCBI): domain Eukaryota; kingdom Metazoa; phylum Chordata; class Mammalia; order Rodentia; family Myocastoridae; genus Myocastor; species Myocastor coypus. Next base: position 56,771 of record PVJA010002501.1, read on the forward strand.
TCATGCTATGTAATGTGGCAGGATGCTGAGGAATGTTGATGCTGATAGCTCCCACTTTAAACACAGCAGCATTATTTGTCTTCAGTCCTCTCTGGGCACTATAGAGTGCTTGGGACTTGGCAATACTACATTTCACTACCGTTCTATCAGTAAAAAGGAAAATATGGTCAAATGAAGAAAGCAATTGAAAAAGTATTGAGAACAAGAATTCTTAAATTATTCAATGAGTTCAAAAGGTGTTTTATGTATTAAACAATGTACTAAAATATTTTCTAAACTAGTGTCATGCATATATTTTCCACTGCTTTGAATGATACTTTTTTTTTTTTTTGGTCCTTTTGAGATAGGGTCTTGCTATGCAGTTCAGGCTGGCCTTGAGCTCACTTTTGTAGCCCAGGCTGGTCTCGAACTCACATTGATCCTCCTGTCTCAGCCTCCCAAGTGCTGGGATTACAGGTGTGTACCACCATACCTGGCAATACTCTATTTCTAATGGGAAGAATTTATAAAAAAATTTATGCTCACATGCAAGTAAAAGCACAAACACTGACATATCATGACAAGCATACACATACACAAAATTCTACTTTGATTTTTTTCCCCTTTCAAAACTCTCTTTTTCTTCTCCAACTTATTTTAGGGATCTGTATAAACATTTAAGATATAGATTAAGAAATATTCACTGTACTTCCTAGAATCTAATCCAAGAATGAAAAATACTAACAATCTACTATATTTAAAAAAAACATTAAAGGCAGACTAGCTTGCTTTAAGAAGCCCTATAACATGTTCTCAGAAAGTAAAATAGGAAATAGTCTTTGCCTGGTCAGGCAGTATGCTGGCTACTGAGGTTCTCAGTGGATCCTGAGGAACCCTGTGAAGTGGAATTAACTGTCAAGTGAATCTGAAAACTAATCTTCTTTGACCATGGCTATAAACTTTTCATGTATATACCAGACATTCCTAGCAGGCCACAAGTTTTTGTAGTCATCATTTTAGAGACATTCTGACCAGTTCTTTCTGTAGTCTTACAAATATAACACGTCATATAGCCTAGACTAGGTAAAACTCAAAAATTACAACAAAACTGTGAACATATAACTCATATTTTAGTATATCAACTATTTAATCCTTAATTAAGGTCTCCTTATATCTTTTTCAGGTACAGATCAGACAAGTGTATCCTCTAGTTTCTAGTTAAATTTGATTAATACAGGACCATCATATTGTTGGAGTTTAGTTTAGTTTAGTACCACTGTCTTTACTATTCTTAATTAAGAATAGTAGCCTTCATCATTTTGAACCAGTATTTTTTTTAGTCAGATCTTTACTACTCAGTGAAAAATAACAACTGAAAATGAAAGATAGAAAATGCAAGTAAAGCCGGGCGTGGTGGCTCACGCCTGTAATCCCAGCACTCGGGAGGCTGAGACAGGAGGATCGGTGCGAGTTCGAGACCAGCCTGGGCTACAAAAGTGAGCTCAGGACCAGCCTCAACTGCATAGCGAGACCCTGTCTCAAAAGGACAAAAAAAAAAAAAAAAAGAAAATGCAAGTAAAGAATTTCTTCTTTACTTTCTGTATCTGCCTAGCTTAATAACCTATAGAACTGTAATTTTTACTTTTGATTATAAAGGTGTATATATAACACTAGATTCTCAATTATATGCCAGAAGTCAAATGAAACTGATAGAGCTGGTTGTTCTTTTACTGGGAATGTTGATGTAAATGACCTCAGGAGCTGTTCTGCTTGACACTAGAGGGCTCCATTCACAATGTTCTATGTAAATGATGTCTACCACTTGCAATGGCATCCCTTGAAGTTGGATAGCATGGTGGTCCTATATCAATCATTATTTCTACCTCTGGTTCCAGTCCCTCTCTGCCTACTTTAGCTGGTAGGTCCCCAAAAGTTAGCAGGGAGAGAGAATACATTAATTTATACAACTTTATTGCCTATTTCAATTCCATTTTGCTTCAAATATCTCTGAACTGCAGAAAAGCTGTAGTGATCATATGCTATTTAGTAACTACTAAATATTATTGGGATTCTTTTCTATTTGCTCACTATAGCTTAGAAAATTTACCTTTCTGAGAAGGAAACTTTAGAAGAAAAACAACGGTCTACAAGTCAAATCAGCACAAAGACTAGCTCTCATTTTTTTACTACTGCATCCCAAAAAACCTAGTCCAGTTTCTAGAACATAATATATAATCTAATAATCATTGAAGAGAAGTGAACCAGAAATAACAAAAACATTAACAATAAAGTCTGTTTTGACTTTTTTGTTATATATACAGAAATGTAGTGAATAAAAGTAATGTCACAGAGAAAGTTTGCCAATAGTAATAAACTTTTCCTCTCTTAACAGAATTATAAAGCTGAAAATGTACAGATGCTCTATTACTGATTTTAATAATTTTTGGTAATTAGTAAAATCTGTAGAATAGTGAATATTTTGTTTCTATTGTATTAAATGTTAACAACTGCAATAATTGAAAATTTTAACAATTAGACATCGAAAAAACTATAAGCAACACACCATAGTGTTAGTCTGTTTGCAGCAACATAAGGTATGAATGACCAAAAAGGTAGATTTTAAGCTTTAATATACAAAAGTGACTATATTAAAGTTAAAAAAGAACATTCTTCACAGCTATGAAGATAATATAAATATTTATCTTTTGATTTATACAAAATTATATTAATCATAATACCACAAAAAGGAATATATGACATACAGAAACTCTTGTTTGGCTGTACTTGTAGGAGATGTAGGAAAATCCTCCAGTCTATAGATGAAGATTCAAGAGAAAGCAGGAAAACAAAATGAAAGCAAATAAAGTCATACATAAAGTAGTTATACCACAACCATCATTAGGAAAATTTTCTATATTTCTACTAGTAAAAGTTTTCCTTCAGTGTACCTCTTAACCTACTTTTTTATCCCTCTTCCTTTTTTATTACAATTGGAAATGAAATGGCAAATAAATCTAAAATGTCTTAAAATTACAAAGTAGAAAAAGTATAGGTTCAGGTCTCTCTCTCTCCCCCTCCCTCTCCCTCTCCCTCTCCTTCTCTCTCTCTCTCTCTCTCTCTCTCTCTCTCTCTCTCTCTCTCTCTCACACACACACACACACACACACACACACACAGAATAAATTCAGGACCTTGCACTTGCCAGGCAAGTACTTATTCTACTAAGGTATCTCTCCAGCCTAGGCTTCTCTTCTGGTTTTTTTTTTTCTTTTTTTTTTTAGGGCTGGGGTTTGAACTCACGGCCTTGCACTTGCCAGACAAGTGCTTATTCTACTGAGCTATCCCCTAGCCCAAGGCTTCTCTTCTGGCTGTACAATTTTAACCATTTTAGGGAAATATTTTCACCTCTCTAAATAAAACATCTAATGGATCTTTATTTGAAGCAGAAAAGAAATATCAATATACTTAAAAATTATCTTAGAATATTATAGTTTTCAAATTGAAAAATGCCCTGAAAAAATAATAATAGAGTTAAGAGACCTAATGAGATATCGTAAATATAACACATCAACACCTAAATAAATCTGAGTTATTTTCTAAACAGGTTAAAGTAACCATGGTCTTACAATTGGAGTCAATGAATAAGGCATGGAATCTCCAGTCAGGGATGACTGTACAGAAACACCATAACAAAGGATAAGAAATATGCGTTCGGGCATCTCTTTTAACTGCATCATTTTAAATATTTTAGGTAAATACTATGATGTCTCTGAATCTCAACTTATTTTGTAAAGCAGATAAAACCATCCAGGTTCACAGGACTGCAGGATCAAATAACATAATTGATATAACACCCCCTAATCTCAGTAGGTTCTTCAAAATATTATAATCATTATAAAATAATACCCTTTTTTCCATGTTGGGTCAGTATACTGAGAAAGATCTCATCTTTCATAATCACTGGAATTTCCTGGCCTTTCTTGAAAAGACTGCTTAGGAAATATGATTTGGACCTCACGCAGGTATTACAAATTATCTTTATACTAGCTTGCAAGTCCAAACAATCCCTGGCATAATTTACACAAAGTCTTGAGAATTACTTTTCCTCAAAGATTACTGATTTTAGCCAGAGCAGAAAGCTGTATGCCACTTCTAAAATACTATTTCAGGAAATGTTTCCTAACATAGCAATCATATTTTCCAGGTTTTAACAATGTAACTAAAATCGTAACTGTTGATTCTTCTTAGTCAATCTGTAATTATTAATTTTTATAGTATGGAAATAAATTTTCAATTTAGTTGTTCTTTAGTATAATGAATGTATTACTTGACAGTAACATATTAGTACAATATTAGCTGTAATATTAAGAAAGGACAATTCTTAAAATTTGATCTAAATTACCACAACATAAAATTGCCCCACTGAAAGGAAGACAAGAATGAAAGCATACCGAGGATACTAAAGATACCAACAAAGTCAAATGGCTAAATATATCAGCAGGTTAGCTCTCCTAATATCATCTATTAAAGTATACATTAATAGCCAGCACAATTCTAAACAGATGGAAGAACAAAAGTTACAAAGAAAAGGACAGAGTTAAAATAAAAACATGATGTATTTTCTAGAAAAGCCTTAACTAATATATATTACTACAAGGGTTTCACAGGCTTTATTGCTAAGTTCATTAAACACAAAAGTTGCAAGGGAAAGTTTTAGAACCCATGATTATGAATGATATTAACAAAACTAAGACATCTAATATGAAATTAAAAGACATATTCTTTGCCTATAATTTTTAAATTAATTATGAATTACACAAACATTTTATCTCATGTCAAACTAAAATTTATACTGCAATCATTTTTCATTTTTTCATAACAATATAAGGGGAGTCAAGTTTTGGTTGGTTGCTGTCTGGGTATGGGTCTGGTAACAAAATCAATTTTAGAAAGAAAAACAGTCATTGTTGTAAAATTATTTCATTAGGGAATATCCTTAGTGACAGAATCATAGCCTGAAAACATTGTGTGTAAGACTCAAAATTCAACATCTAGTTCATTCAAGGAACTTTTTCTATAAATCTATGACAAACAAGTATAAGAAAATAACATACTTACTGTATATTTGGTGTAATGCCTTCAAGTAGTACAATATTAACCCCACCAATATGAGCAGTGGCACATGTTTCAGTCATTTTTTGATGTAAAACATCTTAAATAAGAGAAAAGATTGCTTAATTTCTGAAAATAAAGTAATCGTGTTCAATATTATAATTGCACATTATTCATTTATCATCAGTCATAACTATTTTGGGACTAACTCTAAGAATACTGCTTTCTTTTTTTATTAAGATATAGTCATATATAAATACATATTACATGTCAAAATTGGAATGGAATAAACTCTTTTATATGTCACTAATGTAATAACTAGATTTTTTTTTAGTCTTATAAATAACATTCAGAGAAGAAAACTAGGAAAAATTTAAAAATAAGAAAAAGAAAAAATACTAATTAGTAATTTTGGCTCATATAATTTCTGTGATTGTAATGGAGGATGTAAATGTTTTTATTATTTACAAAACCAAATTAAATCACATATATCATTTTACCTACTTATTTCATTTAGCACTTTATGTTAATAAGTCTTAAAATATAGGTTTAATAAGTAAATTATAAATTACTAAATATTCAAAATAGTTTTCTTAATGTCATGTATTAGGCTGATATTTTTGGGTGGACAACTTTTCACACAATTCTGACTTCCTTTATACTTTGTATTATAGAACTGCAATTACTGAGTCAAAAGATAAATTAACTTAAAGATTGTTGATAAATACTATTAACCTTTAAAGCAGTTAAATCACTTTACATTCATCTATTTATTCAATTGGGTATTTATTCATTTATTTAACTGGGTATAAAAAGTTAATAACTTTAAATTAGTGAAGTCCATTAAATTTTTAATGTTAATTATCTGAATTTTTTGGGCATTATGTCCTTTTCCTATATTCTGAAGGAAAGCTGATGTTATGTTTGAATGCCTATTTTTTTGGTACATCTACACAGATCGGACTTATAGTGTCATAGTGATCCTCCTGTTTTCATCCTAGGAAGAGGTGGAATTATGGGCGTGTGTCACCACACCCAGTCTCATATGCCATCTCAGAGTGTCCCGGGGGAGGGCCAGCATGGCTTGCCAGGGACTGAACTCTGGTCCCTGTGTCTGCCTAAGCAGGCATTTCAATCCACTGAGCTATCTGGCCGGCCCTAATTCTTTTTTTTTTTTAAAGTGGTGCTAAGGAATGAACTTACAGCTTCACATATGCTAGGAAA